>OZ038490.1:124392390-124542390 GCA_964036315.1 Acanthosepion esculentum
TACATATTGATTTCATAGTATTTTAATCCTCTAAAAACAAACAGTTGTAGCATCATTTTTTTCTTTTAAGAAAGGCATTCAGATTACTATTCCTTTTCACTGACAAAAACACTGCTTTTCTTTCAAACATCAGAAAACAGAATTAGTGAAATGAGTGAAGAAAAGAAAACTGATTAATTTGGCAAAATAAGAGCTTTTATTATGCAGATTTCTTGGTTTAATCCTCTATTCACTATTCTGTAATCTTATCTCAACCAGTATTTAAGCATCCATTTCTCCATCTTTCATCTGAAATGTTTTATTCTCCCCAGTTTTGTGGTAGTGTTGCTAGGTACAATATAAAGTATTGGTTTAAGGCATGCAAATCTTAAGAGTATATCACAAGAAAAAAATTATTATCTATAAAATTCTGTTAGCAATTCTTGCCTTAATTCCTGGCCACAGATAATTCCAATTTTCATGAATTGCTATAATATACAAACTGTTTACCAAAAGTTACTCTAACAAAGTTTAGGTTAAAAAAAATTAAAATTAAAATTCAGCAAATTCCTATTCCCTGTTGCCAGAAATATTTAGTGCAGAAAATAGGTAGAATGACATGGAGCAATATGGCCAGTAATAGATAAAGTTTTGATGAATATTTCACACCCATGTTGTTACAAATTAACATAAACAGCTCATTTTCATAGTATCTTATTTTAGTGTTTAAAATAGTTAATGCTGTAACAAATCTTTTTAATAAAAGTAAGTTATAATTAAACAAAGTAAATTTTGAATTAATGTTTTATTATTACTAGTGTACAAAAATAACAGCAATTGTTAGAAAGTTTAAATAGTGAAATGCAATGAAACAAAAGTCTTGAAACAGTGTACTGAGATTCAATAAAACAAAAATAAAGAATTCACAACTAAAATAGAGGCCAATGAACCATTTATTTAATCTATTCACTTTGTTTTGGGGTTTGTTTGTTTTGTTTTTTTTTTTAGACATTCAGTGGTATTTATGATTCATTGATTACTTCTGGTATTATGTAAATTGCTTTTTGCTCAATATCTTTTCATGTTAAAATTTTGTGCTTAATACAACAGTGAAATAGAAATATCTCTCGGAAGAAAAAGATTAGCAACAGAATGACAAAAATGGCAACGACAGCCTATTTCAATACCAAGTAAAAGCAAGATGATTATTTAATAGACAAAGGTATCTGAGTGCCTCACTTGAAAAACTTGAACAAATAAGATTGCAATCTAAAAAATGTAGGAGTAAAGAAACTGATTAATTGAATGGTTCTTTTTTCTCTGGAACTAATTTTGTCTAAATGCAGATAAATATTTTATTTATGTAGATTATTAAAACAACTTAGTGAAGTAATCCATCATAAATTTACTGACTTGATGTATCTCCCTTCCCACTACAAATGGGACAAGAAATATATAAATAAATACACATGGATGATAATTATTGTATAACTTGATGATGATGATGATTTTAATAGTTATAATATCTAATTTTGGCCTAGAGGTCTGATCATTATCCAGTGAATAATTTTAATAAGCAACAGAGAATGTTTTCCGTATTGGGTAGTGTGTTCTATTTCTTATACATTTCTTTCATAAAGAAATAGTAAAGATTAGGACCTACAACTAAAATAAAAAGGGAAGTAATTCTACATATCGATTACCTCCCTTTATCCTTCTACTCCTCCCCACACTCTACCCTCTCTTTCCTCAACAATTGCTTTGATAGATTGAGTCATTTTCTTATCAACCTTCAACAGTTGCATTTTCATGTACCTATCACAACCTATTTTTAAAAGTTCAAACCAGAAATGAAACTGATAATACATTGTATTATGAAGAAGGGAGGTGATGATATTTTCTAAATGTAACACCAATTTGCCATTGATTGTTTTTTTTAGCATATCAATATATATTTTATGTATAGCATTTATTAAAAAGAAAACGAAATGCAGACACTAAGAGCCTTTGTCATTTTACTGCTTTCTTTTTTATTTTAATTTCACTTTAACAGTTTTTTTATATTCAGCCTCGTTAAGTATTTTAAAATAAACTTAAGATATGAAATGTCAGCCTTTCTGTTCTTGTAAATTACTGTTTCTTTCAACTCTACTATTGTGCTTTGCAAATTTCTCTGACACTAAATCCATTTAGACATGATATTTTCACTTTCTCTTTCTCCCTTTCTGTTTAGACTATCAAGTAGTTATGTTTCACTTGAATTTGAGAGAATTGCCTTTAATATTGACACTTAGAAAAGCTTGCCAAAAATCCTCTTTTCTCTAATTTATTAATGATTTATTTTTTAAGAGTGTATATGAAATTTAAGTATATCCATTTTGGGGCACATGCAAAGTCCTTTGTGTAGCACTTTTTTTGTAGCACTATTTAGTAACCCCTTTTTTCTTTATCTTATGTTGGAACAAAATGAATAACCATCTTTCTTTTTGCTTTAGTGCTATCAGCTTTTTACATTATTCCCCTCTGTTTATTTATACATTTACATATCATTTTGAAGCTTAAGATTCAGGTACTGTTTAAATGTTTTGATTACTTTTATTTTTTAGTTTATTAAAATGAAGATAAATAAATATAATTTGCATGTAATTAGGCTCCATGAGTTCAAACTCATACATTTGTGTTGCTGAAGATATCAAACAACATTAACAGCTTTTGGGGACTGGAATCAGGTTTAGAATACATCATTTATTCCAGAAATTTGCTTCTGGTATTCTGAATCTCCATGATGAACCAGGTCTTGGTTTCAAGATAATACTTGAAAATGAATTGAGGTATGGAGTCTCATCCAGATACAGGGAGCAAAACTGTAGGTAACCTGTCAAACAGTTGGATGACATTTGACACAAATTGACAAAAGGAGAAAATGCAGAAGTGGGTACACTATGATTTGATTGATCAGCAACTTGCATGGTTTAACATTTGCTGCAGTCAGTTTGTTTCAGAAGTTATCCTTTTCTTCATAATGTGATTTCGGTTGATCTCCCAAAAACTTCACTTCTTGATCATTTGGTCTTTGTTTTTTTGTAATAGTTAATCTATTTAGTTTCTTGCTATTTGGTCAGACCTTCACCAGTTGTGTTATTGTGATTTTGTGTTATTGTGATTTTATAACTGATGCATCAAAAGTTCTAAACAAAAAGATGCCTGTCCTCCTGCAGAATAACATAATACATTATACTTCAAATGCCAACTGGCAAAAATGGATGGAGTTAGGCATTGAGATTGTAACCCATCCTCCCTGAACCTGTCCCTTACTGATTACTACTTTTTCTAGACCTTGGGTGCATATGTGTATGAGCAAATGTATACCAATGCAGACCAAGTCAGAAATGTCTCGTAGCAGTTTGTTAACTCACATAATTCCAATTTTTATTGTGTAAATAAATTCACAGGTAGATCATTACTGCTTATTAATAAAAATTCTAACATTAACCCTAGCCAAGTGCTGATATTTTAAAGTTTGTTTCTTAATGGCCATTGATTTTGTTCCAACTTTATATTAATATTATAGTATGTACATTTTTCCATTTTAAATATGAAAAGAAAAACAAATTATTTTTAAAAATCTGATTATGATTGAGTGATATGTTTTTCAAATTGTATTATGCTTGCTTATTCTATTTTACACTATGCAAGAACTATATTCTACTAGCATTTAGAAATCAATATCAATCATTTTATGCCATAATGTTTCTTGCTGAAGGAAAAAATTAAGAGTAGAAATATTTATAAACATTATTCATGAATTGCATTATTAGTTTGGAAAATGCTACAAACAGCAAATGGAAATAATATTTTGCATCTGTTATTTTAATGTTACATATTTGAGAAATTTGAGTGTGACTGCTATTATTTTAGAACTTATAAAAAATTGCCTATATTATTATTAACTTGAAATTTATGTTAATTGAAAATTTAATTCTCTTTTTTGATAGTCTTGTAATATTTTGAAAATTGTTTCATTTTTAAATGTAATAAATTTTCAAGTTCCTTTATTTTTCTGATTTTTTTCTCAACGTTTTAGGTTGTTTATGTATACTGAAATGTTTTTAAATCTGATATAATCTCTGTCTCCATTTGTTAATTTTATAAATTTACTTTTCCAATTTAAAATCACTCTTTCATCTTTTTAACTTCTATTTTTAATTCTTTCCATTCTGTATCAATTTATTGGCTTATTCTCATGTACACAGACTTCTGATTTTTATTTAAATGTTTACATGACATTATTTTCCCACTTTCAGTGGAGGGGTCTCCTAGTAACACTGGCAAAGTTGCAGAAATCAGACAAGAAACTGTCCGATCTCTGGTTCGTGACCGCATTAATTCCTGGGGAAACAACTTAAAAGATGATGGTATATTTGAGTTGATTACTGTTATTCTTTTGATAGCTTTGGTGTATTGGTTGCTATCACTTTCCTCACCAATCTATATTTTGCCTCTTGTGACTGTAAACACCTGCATGAGTAGTCAGAAAAAAAAACTCGTCTTGCACTTCAGTATGGCAGTGTTTATTATCTGTTTACCTTAAGAGCCTTCAGCCTTATTAAATATATACTAGGATTTTTTTAAGGAATTGTTATGGTTCTTGATGCAGTTTTTGACCAAAAGAAAAAGCCTTTCATATAATTTACCTGATATACCAGCTTGTACTAATACAAGTAAACTCATATTTTTACTCAATTCCTGACCAAATACAAACATCAGTATTATTTTTTGTTATTCCTAAAAAGAAAAAAGTTAAACTTTAAATCATGTTAGCTTTTCTTCTTTCTTGTGTAAATGATAAAGAATATCATATAAAACTAAATATATTCACTAGCCTTTTGACTGTTATAAAGAATTCTGCAATTTTTTAATATACTTTAAAATGTGTAATTGTTTTATATAAATTTAAAATTGTTTTCACCACTCTTTTTTTCAAAAATCAATCCAATTAAAATATTGATTAAAGCTAACAAGACTAATCAAGGATATTTAAACTAAGCAGTTGTAGAATCAAAAATAAATGTGATATAATTTTTGTAACAGAGGAGAAAACATGGTTTGTAATCAGAAACAGACAGACAACTTAGAGTGTGATGACTCCTTGGGAGATGACTGGAGAAAAGACAGTGATTGTCCCACTAAAAAGAATCACAAGACTCAAGAGGCCTAGTCAAGGTTGTTACTTGTGTAATCATGTGATCAAGGGAGGAATGTGGTAATGTCTTACCTCAAAAATAATTTGGGCTGTTTGTCAAAAAAGAAAATCAAAATCAAGTCTACTTACTAGGCCTTAAAATATGGTAAATTCTGAACTTACTTAACAATCATAACCAATAACAGCTTTTCTTACCCCAATAAAAGAATGCTACTTTGGACGATGGGGGCTTTTCTGTTCTTCATGGATGAAGAAGGTAATTGTATTTTGTGCGTTGTGGATACAGATTTTTAACCCTTTGATTTACACCCCCAGTAGTTTTGACTTTGGACTTATGAGACTGATTTATGACCTTTGGAATTACAACTCCAAATTTTTTATTTTTGATCTGAACCCCTACCTCCACTCCACTGCTATTCTACCACAATAATCAGGCTATTGAAAAGTTATTACAACTAAAGACCATAGTTGCAGGAGACCAAATTTAATCATATAAACTTGTTATTTTTCTTTCATTGCTTAGTGGCACCAACTTTTCCTAGATGAAGTAATCTCAACTATTATTATTATTTATTATTTGTGCTGTTTACTCATGGCTATAAAATAAGTCTGAGTAGGTATGATGATAAGCACCTAAAATTAATATGAAAGAACTTAATCAAAAATTAATAATGGTTGATACTTCTACATCTAATACAAAATTAAGATACACTTATGCACATTTTTTCTTGTTTAGTAAAAAGATTACTTTGTCTTTTCAGTTATTTTTGTATTGATATTTCTCATTTGTAATTTAATCAGTATATACAATTCATGAGCAGCATGTATTTTTTTTTTTCTGTTAGCTATTTTTCTCCCTGTAAACTCATTTTCATAGCTTTAGATTTTTCCTTAATATTGAACTTTTAAATATTTTAGAATATCTGTTGATTTTATTGATAATGGTTCAGTATACTGTATTGAACTTGAAAAATTACCTTAATTTTCATTCAGATCAACATTTTTGACTGTAATTAACTGAATTTTCTTCACAATTATATGCTACATTTTAGACACACTTAAGCTTTTACTGGTTATCTCACTTGATTGAGTAAAATAGATAATTACTGTTGGTTGTAATTGATTTACAGTAATGATTTTACTTTGAACCATTTTTTCCATTCTAATGTTAATGGGATTTTGTGTCAGTTATTACAGTTTTACAAATATTTTTGTAAATTTTTCATTTGACTTTTAACAAATGTGCTATTTTTATTTATAAATTGTTTTGTAATGATGCTTTTTATTTCAGTTTACATGAATTATTTTATACAGTTACTATTCAAACAGTTGATCTTTTTATTTGCATTTGTTTCTATATAAAACTTGAAAATATTTTTCCAAGAATACTTTTAAGCTTTTCAAGTAAAAGACCAGTTATGAAATGATTATATTGATCACACTTACATTAATCATGGACAATATTTAACACTTGCAGTAAATAATCTCTTTATTAAATTTAGTCTACTGTCAGTATGTTCCTAGGAATAACTAAACTTTAGGAATATTATAAGAAAAAAAGAACACTATAAAACTATTAAGAGGCCAAATTCTGACTAATGGTCTTAATTAGTTTTAGTTGAAATTTAGAACTTGATTCAAAATCTTGTTTTTCAGTAATTTTGTTATAAGTTTATTCTCTGAATGAAACTTACTTAAATGCTTGAAAATAAAATTTTCAACTAGTTAATAACCTGGACAATAGTTTGTTCAAGATACATTTTTGTGCCATGTAATGATCTATTGCTTTCAATAAATTTCATACCACTAGAAGCACCATCCAATTTTTAACTGATTTTTAATTTGAACAAATGCCAGCTATTTTTCTTTATATACATTTGCCTTTTGATAATTTGTCAAAATTGATATTATCCAAAAGTGAAATGAGTAAGTGTAAATGTGACACAATGAAAGCCGGCTGTTATCAAGACATTCACATAGATGTGGACAGTAAATGATTTTATCTGAGTCTGAAGTATCCTGTGTGTTTTATGATTACATAGACAATCTATAAAGTAAGATATTCAAAGTGGCCACCCACTGACCACAGGTGAAAGCTTTTGGGAATAAGTGCCACTTGTTTGGAAGTTAGAAAGCTCTACTTCCAGGCTTATATAAACAGTCACAGTTACAATTATAAGTAGTTTTAATGCATGCCTGTTGGTTGAGCATTTTCTGGACCAACCATTAGAGAATAGTTTCAAGTCACCTGTGGGCCATTATGTAGAGATAGGCTGAGGAATGGAAGAAGTTGGCTGAAGAGAAGAGCAGTCTGTCTCACATATCATAAGTAGCAGAAGTTGTACCGAGTATCATCTACCTACCCCTCAGACTGTGAAAAGTTGATTGTTTAATAAATAACCAAATATATTGGAAACCAGATTTGCCTTTTCATTTCTCGTTGTAGCAATATTTTCACCTTTATTTTTCTTGTGAAAATACACTGAGTTTTTTTCCAGTTTTTGTGCACACCAACACAAATGAGAATAGGCACACAATATGGTGTGATTTCTCTGGTTGGTGAACAGCTGAAAGAAGAACTTGTATGTTTATAAATATTAAATTTTAATCTATCAAAATGTGAAACTATTTTTTTTATTTACTGTTTCCAAAATTGTATTGTTCAGTTTTTGTATGTAGTGAAGGTCATATATTTTGTTGTCACATTTTGTATTTCTTCAAAAATTCAAGTCACTGTTTGCAGTTCCCTAGCTAAAATACACTTAATCATGAAAGTCCAGACATTTTTGTAATATTAGATTATTTACAACTTAGCAAGAATCTAATCAAAGAAAAAAGCCATTATGTTAAAAATATAATAATAATAATAATTTGAGAAATAACAAAATAGTATTTATATCAAGAGCAAATTCTCCTATCTGATTTCCTTGCTACTATAACATATAAATAGAAATAAATTGTGTTATGAATATTTGGACAATAAAAATTGATTCAAATTATTTATGCATATGTTTATTTCTTGTTCTAAATAATGTTTTAATTTCTTATGTTGCACAAGATATTTTGCAACAATAAGAGCCTCTTGATTACTACAATGCCTAATTGTGTAGTTGAACAAATCAAAAAATATTATTTACATGTGGCCTGTTGCCCTCATTTTTGTCATCATTATCACATTTTAGCTGTTGGATCCTCTGGCCTTCATCAGATGCTTTCCAAACTCATTCAAGAAATTTTGAACTGAACTCTTTATTTAATCTGTAATTGTAGATTCTTGGTTTGCTATTCATATCTAGGGATATCTCCTCTTGTTCTTATTCAGTACTTCTTGCTTATTGTTCACCCTATTTTCATTGAATCTATGTATGAATCTAACTTGATCACCTTTACTTTGCTCCATAGGATTATTTTCAGTACACTCAGATATGTATAATGAAAAATATGGAAAAGACAAAACAAAATCCGAATATGCAAGTTTACTGTTTTAATGTTGTTTTACTGTCGACGTCAGATGTTTCAGTCTAGTAGACCATCTTCAGGACATGGTTATTAGAAACATACTTAGGATGAGACGATATTCAAGTCAACATGGAAAGACGATAGACACAAGACTAATCAGAAACAGAACAACTGAAATTCTAAAGTCAGCGTTCCTTTTTTTTTGGATTCGGTCACATTGGCGATGCTGTGAAACCTTGATTTATAACACTGAAGAGAGCTAGCTTTCTTCATAATCTCAACTAGCTTCTTCAACCTTGTTTTTGATCTTGATGATATCTTTCTTATTACAATAGCCTAAAAAATTAATTCCATTAATTTGTGTTATACATACTTTGTTGAATTTTTAAAAAAAAATGTAAAGATGTTCTTTTTCTCTGAATATTAAATCTTATAACATTAGGAAGCATTTTTGCAGAAAATTAATAGAAGCGTTTTTGTCAGTGACATCTTGTACACAAAAATATCCTGTTTACATGACTGTATAAAAAGTATATTGTCGCTTTGCAAACAGCCAAATGTTACATTTACATTATATATATTATCCATTTTGACTGAAAATATGTATACACCAAATTTTGATTTAGCAGTCTGCAGCAAGAAAGATGTCCTTGTCAGCCACATGTATAACATACTATTAATTTCAAGTTTTATCATTTTGTTTTCATTCTCTTTGTTTTTTCTAATGATACTCTTGTTGCAATCTTTCCATCTCCTCAAAACTTCTTGATATAACTTGAATTCACTAAATGTTAAGATTCTTTTAGAATGATAATGTTGGGAATAGTTTGAATTCTAATGGAACTCCCTTTAAGACTATGACTATTAATAGAATGTTGCTGATTATTTTCCCCAATGATTTTCAAGAAGTAACAGCATTTTTTTTACTCTTATCATATTGTCAGTAATGTTTTTTTTTATTGTTGATTACCTCAGAGAACTTAATTCTATATATAACAAAATGATTTGGGTGTTTCTTCTGGCTTTTTGTTTCATCAAGATTTCCAATGCCTTTGTACTATTATCCTTAACAATGAAAATAACTAAAAGGCTTTCATCATACAGACACAGAATCAGCACTAAAAAGCTTTGGCATATTTTCTTTGTAATTCTTATTATCCAGATGATTTTGTTGTAGTAAAAGTATATGAAGATACTTTCTTAGACTTGATGGAATAATAAACAAAAAAAATATTAGCTGTAATATCCAGTATTACCAGCAGTAGAATTCATGTACTGCAAATTAAATCATCTCTTTTCATTATGGCTTCATCCTAGATAGAGCAGCACCTTACATTTAAATTTGCTTACAGAAATGTACAATAATATACATATTTTATTTTACTTCATTTACTTAGTATATGTTGTGTATACACATTAACTGAAAATGTTACACTCCAACAATTAAAAAACACTGTGCTCATGTATTTTTCTTGAGTACATCAATTTTCTCAACTAAATTTTGATACCAATGACATTGACTCAATACATCCACCATATAGCACAGCAATTTGATAGAAAACCTGGAATGACTGATTCAACTTTAATATTTATATGTTTATCAGAATCTATTCTCTCATACTCATAATTAAAAAAAATATGGAGATAATTTCAGCATACTTATAGGAGATTGCAGAAAACATACGATCATTCCCTCCTATATACATTAGGGCAGGTTGATTTTTCACTTTTTTTTTTTTTTTAGAAAATCAACATTACATTCAGTGCAAAAACTGGGGTTTTGTGTGATAAGTACTGAAACTGAAAATTAGATTCATATATTCTACCAGTTTTTTGAGCATTTAGTTTTAAAGATTGTCTGGAATAAAATGTACAGAAATGCCTAATTTCTGCAGCTTTTTGCTTACAGACTTCAGAATTTGACTATTTTCAAGAATACATTCAAATAAAATTGATATTTTTTTTTATTAGATATTTTGAATGAAAAATATACTCAAATCAGAATTCTAATTATGAATCACCAGAAGCAAATTATGCAATATTTTACTGTATATGATAAGTGAAAACTGTAAATTATTACAAAAAAAAAAGGCTAATCACTGAATATGATTTTACACCATTTGTTAGGCTATATTTAATAAAAACAAAAAAAGTATATATAACACTATAATACTGCTGGGCACAAATTATAAGACAAAATTTTAATTATTTATTGAAAATCACAATAAAACTACTGTATAACATTACAGCTAAATTGTTCAGTATAATTTTCCTTTGAATGTCTTATTTGATGGCACAATGACTTAGTAATAATGTGCTTGTACTTTGCTTTTTGTCCATATACAGTTTGTGAAGCTTCAGTAATTAATTTAACTGCTCTTTCCACTCCTTATGAATGTGTAGATAAATTTGACAACTCCAGTGTTCCATTCATTAGAACCTCTTGCAATTCATTATTGGAAAAATCCTTCTGCAAGCGCGGGTTCACAAACTCCATTTTATAAGAAGTTAATCAAATTTGACCAAAGTGTCACTTCAGAGTTGAATGTATTTTTTTTAATCTCTTCTCTGGTGGCTTGCTACTTTTGAGACCAAAGAACATGTTTATGTGCTGTAATTTTTTTAATGCAACATTCTGCATTTCAGTCAACTGTTAATTTATTCTCTGGGTCATGTTGAAGATATACAGTTGTTGATTAATTTATTATTCATTTTAATTTCAAATTAACTGAAAATATTTCAATTATAAATTTTATAAGGCTGTATAATTTATTATAGACTAGATAGGCACCTCTGGTCCATAAACACATTAACCTGATGGCTAAAGTTAGCTATTTTGCTTGAGTTAGAGACCCAATTATCCAGGCAGCAAATCTAGTGTTCACTTTCTCACAGGTAATTCTGGTTGCTTATTCTAAGAGCAGACTTTGGTCACCACTTAAATCTTGCATTACTCTTGCTGTAAGATAAAAGTTATCGAGAAAGCTATTGATAGTGTTAAATTCTACCTGGGGCAAATCCTGGTAATTATTTTTTCAAAGTTTCTCTAGAGAACAAGTAAAAGTAGTAAGGTTTCTTGTAGTTCCATCAATGTACTTAAAAACAGCTTTAAATGGAAGTTCATTTTGTTGAAGTGAACAGCCAATGGTGTGAAACTTTGTTTCTCCAGAGCTGTAACAAGCCCTGCCTCACAACCAGTATTTATACTGTTATTGTCCACAAGAACTGACTTTATGGAATTTATGCTGCTGAATTCTTCTAAAACAGCTGAAACAACCTCTGTTAGACGAATGCCAATTGCACCAATGGTAGGGATAATTCTGTGGGTAAGATATCTACTTTCCATGTCCATCTCTGGTGAAAGCCAAGTGGCGCTCTGGTCCTTTGATTTTCTTAATTTCTTTTCTCTGCTTTCCTTTGTAATCTGTTGCAAAGTGTCTTTATCAACTCTGCAATTAATACCAATACAGATGATATTTTCATAATTCTAAGCATACTTGTGATGGGTGGTTACTTTTATCTGATGTAGAGGTAACATGTGTAGAATCTTGTTGTTGCTATCTTTCAATCTGCCTGACTAATCTCTCTGCTTCAGTTGCATGTTTTTTTTGGGGGGGGGGTGAAATTTTTTTTGACAGCATCTTTCCAAGTTGGAAACTACCTTTTGGTCCTGTTTTCTCTCTCTGAGCTTTTAAATATTAGAGATGCTTTTCCATTATTATTGAGTGCTTGGTATACTAATTCAGTTATGGCCGTGAGCACATCAGTGGTAGATCGGACAAAGCAGAAACTATATTGCTTGTCAGAGAGCAGATTACATGAAGTAAGGTGCTTAACCACTTTGGCGTTGATTAAGGCCTCAAAGACTTTACCAAAGAGTGGTAGGAGACTGATAGGATGGTAGTTAGAAGGGTCACCAGAGTTCTTAAAGACAGGCACAACAGATGAGGACTTCCAACAGACTGGAAAGCAAGAGTCAGTGAGGCAGTAGTTGTAAAGTTTAGAGAGGTCAGAAGCCAATTCAGGAGCACATTTCTTCAGGACAATGTTCCGGTATCCTGTCCCCCACCACTAGCCTTATCAGAGTCTAATTTAGAGATGATGTCCCATACCATCGTTGGGGTTATGTGCATCTCACTCAGTAGAACCTCAGTTCTAGGGGGAAAATTAGGTGTGGGTACACCAGATGTGTATAGGGTTAAATTGGATGAGGATTTACAAGCAAAGCTTTCAGCCTTATCAGCTGAGGAGGTCAGGACCACAAATTGGTTGAATAAAGGGGGTATTGTGGGTTTGCTGTTGTTCAGCATGCTTTTGCAGAGCCACCAATAATCTTTTGGACTTAACTTGAGAGACGCAATACGTTGTTTCATTCTTTCAGTAAAGAGTAACTTTGCTTCTTTGAGGACATGCTTGCACTCATTCCGGGCAGTGACAAAGATACATCTGTTGCAATCAGACATGTCTCTATGATACAGATCGAAGTAGTGATTCCTGTGGGAAATAGCTACTGAGCAAGCAGCTGAGAACCAAGGGGATAAACGTGATTTCACTTTTATATTTTCTTGCAGAGATGAAAGCCTTGATTCCAGCTATTACCAAGGATGAGACCTCAGATGCACATTTTTGGATGGGAGGTTAAAGACAGAATTCCAGGTGACATCATGAAGGAAATCTCAGAACAAGTCCCAATCTGCTCATTGATAATAGAAAGATGTTCTGCTGGTAGGAGGTTCTTTACTGGGGGAGGAGTGGAAGTACATGATAACAGACATGACGGCATGATCAGAGTTGCCAAGAGGGCAGAGCTGCATGGCACGACAAGACTCAGGGAGGGAGTTAAAACAGAGGTCAAGAAGGGAAGCCTTACCATCACGGTTACTGAGGTAACGCATAGGAAAGTCAACCATTTGTGGGAGAGATTGAAAAGTTAAGTGTTTGTATGCCAGGAAGGTCAGTTACAGAGTGTTTAAGCTGTTTGATATGGTGGGCATTGAAGTCACCAAACACAAATATGTTTGCAGATAGAGGTAGAGAGATATTCTTGTCTATATTATTGGAAATATAATCAAGTACACCACAATCTTGGGAGGATGGAGAGCGATAGAGAAAGAAGAGATAGCTTTGAGGAGAGATAGATGGATACACATGTATGAATGGTCTGGAGATTCAAGAGAGAGTTCCTTAGCCAGAAAAAAATAAATTATAAAACATTATTTAGGTTCTATTAGTAGAAAGAATTTATTATGAATAAACAGAGCAATATAAATGGGGTTTAGAAATGTAGAAAAGGGGTATTAAATTCTTGTTGAACTCTTTGTTCCAGGATTAAATAACAAAAAAAAATTACTCCTTACATTACTGCAAAAGTACAATGACTTTCTTTTCTATGACAGCAAAATATGAAATATTAACAAAAGTAGAACCTAAATAGTGTTTTATAATTTATTTGTTCTAACCAAACATTTACAGAAAATAAGAAATTAATAATTGATCAAAGTGAACTAATTAAAACAATATTTAAACCTATTGCATATATCTAAAATCCATTTGAAAGGTTTTGTAAACCTTAACTGAATTTCTATTTCTCTTGAGCTTTGTCCAAATATGCTACAAGCTAAATTCTTTCTACTAATTAATACTTAGAATTAATTCTGCAGAAGTTTGAATTGAGTAATTTTCTCAGAAAAAAAGAAATCAAAAAGTACATTTCATTAGTTTGTCTTTTTTGAATGATTTTCAGTGATCAAAAGTAGTTTGAGAGGCTTCAATTCTACTGAACTACTTCAGTTACTATGAGACTACTATAAAGTTATCCTTTGCTTGCTTTCTCTTTTTGTTACAAAAGCATGTCTACACACCTGCTTGAAGGCAGTCAGCTGCTTACTACTACTTTCACTACTGCTACTACTGATGATGGTACTAATATTGACAAATCTCTCTCCCCTTCTCAATTTTGCTCTATTTGTTTAATGAATTAAAAGATAAGGATAAAGAGATGTGTGTCATGGATTTTTCTTCACTTAACCTCTTTATTCAAATTTCTTATTGAATTTATCTATAATCACACAACTTTCTCTCTCTTACCTAATAGCTTTGGATTTCTTTTTAATTCATTTTATTGTCTCAATTTTCCAGATTGAAATATTCTGTTCTTTTTAGTTTAATTTATTTTTGGTGGAGGTGGATGGATACTAATATTTTTTTACAATAATATCTATTTCTCACAACTGCTACTGGAATTTCATTCATGGGAAATATTTGCATACATGCATAATGGTTTTAATCATAAAAAAATATCTTTGCTTTAGTATTCACTATATTTTCAGTGGTGACACTGAAATATTTAAAAATTTGATATCTTTTTTTATACTACCTCCCTTCTGTCTTCCCTGCTGAAAAAGTCCTTTCTCTGTTTTGTCTAACTAATTGTTAAACATTATTTTGGTCAAAATGAATTGATATGTCAGCAAGCAGATTGAAAGACTAAAAATTTTTTCAAGAATATTAATGTACATGTGTATATGCACATCCACATGATTTTTTTGCATCTACTACACTCATCTTTGCTGTGTTCGCGCGCGCGCACACACACACACACACATGCACAGCTAGTAGCCTAGAATGACGTAGTATGGTCTACATCAATATGTAGTGATGTGCTACTCTAGCAGGCATGAGAACAAGGACTGCTATCTCTCCATATTGCAATTTTGTCACCCTGCCATACGGTATGGGTGACTAGGATTTATTACAACAACCAACTGGGGTACATAAAGGTCTTACTAGTGCTGCTGTCTTAAAAATCTTTGTACACTTAACACCAAGTCTGAGTCAATGAGTGAGTTCAGTTATCATTTAATTCTTTCATCCATTTTTTCTTCCATCATTTCTTTTCCTCTTCTTTCTTTCTGATGTGCATAAATTCTGATCAGTTAATTTTGTAGTTGCACCATGGCTCATATATTTAAAATCAAACTGAACAGCTCTTACAAATGTCTTAGTAACTAATATGCATCATCTTTCAAAAAATATGCTATTAGATATTGATCAAATTAGTCTAAGTAGTTATTTTTATAGCTTTTGTGTTGGAAAATTATTTCAAGTCATTGTTATTGTTGTTTTAATACTTAGGCTCTCTCAGTATTTTTCTGTAGAAGTCATCGTAAGGAATTTTTTTCTGTTCACTAAATAATTCCTCTCATAAATTCTATTCTTCCTCTATAAAAAATATAACTTGATATTTTTCTTTTCATGTGATACTTAATTTTTTTTTTTGCACTTTAATAATGAACAGTTTCTGTGTTTTCACATTACCTGAATTGCTTTCTTCATACAAGTAGAATTCCCAATATTTAAATAGTATCATGCAATACATAGAATGTAAAAAGACTTGATAAATTGATCAGGCAGAGGATCATTGTGGCTAATTTTATATTACTCATTTTATTAAGAGTTACTTCGAATTTGTGTTATGGGAAAAGAAATATTGTCTACCCAACATTTGATGAAACTGAAGTGGTAGGTGAATTAAATTCATATCAATATTTAATTTAGCATTAAACCGGATGCCTTTTTAAGTCAGCTGTTCACCTGTTACCTCAATGCTTTTTAACAGTTTGATTTAGAAAATTTCAGTAGTATTAGGATTTAAAGTTGTTTCCCTATAAATTTTTTTTTAACAGTATTTACGCATTAAAAAAGTAATACATTATTATCTGCAGATTTGTAACAACACAAAGGTTGGGCTTGTTCATAATCTATTCATCAGTTCATAATAAATGATTCATGGCCTTACATAATTCTTTTGAAAAATAACTATACATTATATTTACAAATTTGAAGTGTATTTTCTTTCAATAATTTAGTTTTTAATAGCTTAAAAAAAGGGTTGAAGATGCTTAACTAAGATAATGGAAATTTAAGGAATATCATATAGTTTAAAGGCAAGGAAATATGTAAATTATTTTAAAATTGTATCAATGACATGTTTGGAAATGTAGTTCTTAATAGCTTTTATCCTTATAAATGTACTCGTTAAATGTTTAATTATATTTTTTTAAATTACTTCAATGATAAATATAGTACCTAATTTATGTAAGGCATACAAAATTTGTTAGAAGATGCAACTATAATGGTAATGATTGTTACCATCAAATTTAACAGAAAAAAAATCAGAAATTATAAATTCATTAAGATTTTATTATTTTTTCCTTTTTAAAATATTCCATTTATGAATTTCACACTACAGATATTCTATCTGTTATCTATTCAGAAGACGTCTTCCTGTGAAAACAATTTTTGCATTTAATATTTGGACGAACTATTACAAAAAAAATTTATTCATATTTTTTGCTTTCAACTCTTAAAAGATTATTTGTAATTTTCTAAATTTTTCTGTTCTGAAATTTGATAAAAATGTATGCATTTAACTTCTCTGAACAAAAATGTACCTGTATAAAAGGTGAATTAACAGTCTTCTTTATTGTATATTATTATGAATGAAATAAATTGTCTCCACTTGTTACTTTAAATGCAGTATTGAGAGATCAGATGACTTAAGAATGTGGCTGACTGAGACTGAACTACCAGCCAGTTTTCTATCTCTTTCCCTCATTTCCTTTTTTTTTCAGAATTATGACTCGCATGAGGAAAAGTCATTTGTGTGATATTTGCCTATTTGCTAATGTAATGATGAATATTACTATTCAAGCACTATAAAATGCAACTAAATTTTTGTAAGGCAGGAAAAACATAATTGTATCTGTCTATATTTCTGAGATGAGGTATTATGTACATTATTTACATTATTCGGACTATTGTCCTCATCTTTGTCACCATATTTATTACAACATTTCGGCCGTTGTACACTCCAGCCTTCTTCAAGTGGTTGGAATGTCAAACTGAACCCTTTATTTCGCTCACTGGGATAGACTGTTCTAGTTCCACATGCCATGTTTAATGTATGTCAGTTATCTCCTGTTAATTTTTCCCTGTGATAGTTAACCACTGCCTTAACTGGGTATTGAATTCACACTCTTTGGGTCCTGTCACTGAATCTAACCTACTGTTCCATGTGTCCTTGAGGGCATCTGTGTATGAATTTCTGGGTATTATAAACCCAATGTCTTCAGTAACCATTTTTACCCGTGCTCATATTGCAATTTTTGCTGTTATCATTGCATGTTTTTACCAGAGCTCATATTGCAACTTTGTTGTTATTATCACTTTTCTCTGGCACTCCTTATTACTGGTTCCCATATTGTATTCATTTCTATGCTTGGTCGGCTCAGGAAATTTTTGTGGCCTAGCATATGTGCTGATTCCTTAAGTTTACGAATTTTCCAATGGTGTTCCTTGTCTATGATCTCAACCTGATCCCACAGAGGGAGGTGATCTCCCTTCTCTCTCCATATGTGGTCAGCCACGCCTGATTTTTCCACTTCCTCTCGTGTTACAGCTTTCTGGTGTTCTTGAAGCCTCACCTTAAGGGGGCGGCCTGTCTCTCCTTTATATTTCTTTCCGCAGATGCACGGGATAGCGTACACACAGCTGTGGAAAGAAATATAAAGGAGAGACAGGCCGCCCCCTTAAGGTGAAGCTTCAAGAACACCAGAAAGCTGTAACACGAGGGGAAGTGGAAAAATCAGACGTGGCTGACCACATGTGGAGAGAGAAGTGGGATCACCTCCCTCTGTGGGATCAGTTTGAGATCATAGACAAGGAACAACATTGGAAAATTTGTAAACTTAAATCTCCTGAGCCAACAAAGCATAGAAATGTATACAATATGGGAACCAGTAATAAGGAGTGCCAGAGAAAAGCAATAATAACAACAAAGTTGCAATATGAACTCTGATAAAAACATGGAATGATAACAGCAAAAATTGCAATATGAGCACTGGTAAAAATGGTTGCTGAAGACATTAGGGTTATAATACCCAGAAATTCATACACAGATGTCCTCAAGTGGATAAAGGCGTTGGTTAGATCCAGTGACAGGACCCAAAGAGTGTGAGTTCACTACCCGGGTAAGGCAGTGGAGAACTTTCAGAGGGAAAAATTAACTGGAGATAACTGATAACTGACATCCATTGAACGTGGAACTAGAACAGTCTATACCAGTGAGCAAAATAAAGGGTTCAGTTCGACATTCTAACCACCTGACAAAGGCCGGAGTGTACAATGGCCGAAACGTTGTAATAAATATGGCGACAAAGATGAGGACAATAGTCCGAATAATGTAAATAATGAACATAATTGTAGTCTCAAACTGAAAAACAACTTATTTAACATATGAAATTTAACTATGCCTTAGAATAGGAGATGAAACATTTATTATCATTTAAATTTTAGATTGGACATCAAATTGCAATATATAATTTTTTAATGTACTTGACATTGTCTTTAAAACATATGCTTCAGACTGTATCAAGAAAATAAATTTTTGGAATAGTTATGATCCTTTTTTACAATGAAAACAGTACAGTTTACCCAACAGTAAATTGGATAAGGCTTGGAGAACTTTCTATTTATTCCAGTCATTGGTTTTATTTTCATTAGTTTTTACACCGACGTATTATAATAATTTAGGTATTGGTATCTTTTTTTTTATTATTGAAATGATGTTTGTTCCAGGGTTTCAAAAAAACTTCTCAGCTCATGCATTCAATGTACTCTCCTAAATTAGCTACATCAGGTGATTAAATTTCCATACATTCTAGTGTTTTCATTATATATCAATAAGAGCTTTCAGCTTAGTAGTAGACATTGAGGTTACACCACAAATCTATTTCACCCAAATTTATGAATTATTCTAATTAAAATGGCAGCAGGTATAATTGTGTTTTTTTTTTGTTTTTGTTATATTTTTCTGACAAGTAACATTCTCCACAAAGTAAAACTGCAACAATAATCATTAAATAATAGTATTCTGAATGTTAGTATTGTAAAGGGTACTGCTGCAAGAGTGTTGCTAGTTATTCCCATTTCTTAAAGCCCTCATGATTACAGTTTCTGATTGAACATTGGAACTGCAACAAATTTGCTCAGTAATGTATATAACTCTTTTATTCAGACAGATAAGATTAGCTTTTGAAAGATATTCCAGCAGTTAGCATTTGTTATTTTGGGAATTATATATTGTAGAAAAACATTTTTTATATTTATCATGCTCTATTCAGTTCAAAAATGTTTTACCTAGATTTAAAGCTAGATTATAACATTGAAATTATTCCATACTTATTTTTTCTCAGCACTTGAATTCCATTTTTTTTTTTTAAATGTCTTTATATTTATGATTACAATAGCATAACTTAAATTCTGTTATTTAGTAAAATAACAGTTCCCAATAATAGAAATATATTGTGTATGTAATATTAGTTTGTTTCTTATTTTAATAGGTCAGAAATTCATTGAATCATTTACATATCTATTAACTTAAGTTTCTTAAATTATGTATACCATTTTTTTTCTTTTGGTTTCAGGATTTGTTTGTTTGTTGTTTTTTTTGGGGGTTTTTTTTTATCCAGATTCAGCTTTCTCTTGTTGCTTTGCCTTTCCATCAGTGCCAATCTTTATTTGATAATAAAATAAGATAACTTAATTCTTAAAAATTTTGTCAAACATTTTTGATGTTTCATTTTTACTTAACATAGAAGATATGTTTATTCTTTGACCTTGATTTTGAATATAACTTGTAATTTTAAGCAATGTTAATCTATTTCTCTTGATTAAACTTATTCTAGGTAACAAGCAGTCCAGTGGGCCCATGAATTCAAGGGGCCCTGGTAGTCATGGAGGACCTTCGCCTCTGAACAAACCAGTTGGAGGGGGAATTGGTGAACTTTTTCCAGGGGGAGTACCTAAACTACCGAAGGGAGGACTGAAACAAAGAACGCCTGGTAAGATTAAATAATGCAACTTATAATTTCAGTGAAAAATGAGATTTTTCTTTTGGAAATATTATAAACAACAATGAAAAAAAAACAAATGAGTACTGAAAATGTGACTTAGAAGATTTTAGTTGCTGTGAAGTGCTGTGCCTCTTAAATCAAAAAATACTGTCTTCATAGTTTTTCCTTGTTTCCCAAAACAGAATGAGTAAAGTAACCTTATTTACATGCAGACTATTGTCTTCATCTATGTTATAATTATCACAATGTTGCAGCCATTGTGCCCTCCAGCTTTCATCAGATGTATGTTGATCCAGGTAAACTGCAGTGAATTTCAAACTGATCACTTTATTTAATCCTCTGCTGAAGACTACTTTTTTACAAATATTTAGTAAAAGCATTTTTCTTTGAGAAAATTGCTGTGTGTGACATCAATAAGTGTATATATTTTGTAGAGTAATTGGTCATGTTTAAGTGTAATTGGCAAAGATTCCCAACATTTTTCAAAGATTTCAATAAACAATAAAAGGCAAAAAGAACAAGACAAAATAATATATAAACAATATATATGCAAGACAAAACTAGGCAATGCAACAGTAATATGGCAAAATGTTCACAAAGTAAGAAATGATGCTAACATTCAAAAGAGAAAGCTAAGTGATTGTAACATTCTGACTTCAAAACAAGAAAAAACAATATGATGCATGATACCCAGAATTAGTCTAGTTTAATTAGAAAGAAATCCCAGCATGCATCTGTACAATTTGCCTATAAATTTAGGGAGGTGGATAGCAGTGAATCCTTGAATTGAAACCAACACCCTCTCAATCAAGTGGATGAGTGCACTCATCTTCATCTTTTCCCCTCTCTACAAAGTCAATAAATATAAACATAATATATTCATTATTGTTTTCGCATTTTCCTCTTTTTTCTGTTTCATGACATTTTTATTATAATTTTTTTATATATGTATTTGTCATTTTTTACACTTATTTTTCTTTTTTCAATTTTTTACTTTTTTACATGACAATTTTCTTTTTTTTTTCTTTTCCTTTATAAACCTTTTTTTATTACTAAAGGAGTAAGAAAAAAATAAGGCAAAAAGGCAAAAGTGATAAACAAAAAGTTTATGATTGTGTTCCATTTAGGATGTTAATAATTTATTTAATTTTACTCAGCAGATAGGCTTATTAAATAAATCAGCAACATTTTGGTCTGACAGAATATAGTCCAAATTTATTCTGTCATTTAGAACTTCAGTCCTTATAAAGTGGTATTTATGTTGATATGTTCTGAATGTTTGTGGTAGGCAGGATTCTTAAGAGCTAGAGTACCTTGATTGTAACAGTAGAGTGCCTTGCACATTTTTATTTGAATTAATTATAGTGTCTAATTGAATGAGAAATTTTGCTTCTTGTATTTCACTTCACATGTTGACAAAGCTACTGTGTGTTTTCTCATTTTTCCCAAAATCATAGAACTATTTGACAATAATTGAAAATTATACCCAGTGATACTGTGGTGATCTTTCGAATTTTCCCCATCAGCGTTGCAAAAGCCTCTAAACTTACGGACTTACTAGATTTATTAAGCAATACACTGTGTGTTTTTGTGCCTTTTAATAGGTGTCCCAAACTATTTTTTTTCTTCAATATATCTAAATGCTTTTTATGTAGGCATATAGAGCTTGACAAAACATAAAAAATGGTACCAAATTTATCTTGCTGGCTCAATTAGCAACTGAGTTATTTCCATACAAAGTTTGTTGGATTTTCTGTCTTCAGTGTGATTAGGAGAGAAGCTCATTTTAATAGTGTATATATAAAGATGCAGGCTTCAAACAAATAAAAAAATCATTATAAATGCAATGTCATTAAATAATAAAAGAAAGATAATGCTAATGGAATTAATAATGATTAGACAAGACCAGCCTAAATAGGTTGGGGGTGGGGTTACATTCTGCCCTAAAAACAGTGTGAAAATAACATCAGAAGGCAACTTTGACAATTCATATAAATTTCAGTTCTACAGTTAAGTCATTGAAACTATTTAATATGTTTCATAGCATGTTAGAGATTAAGCTCATTTTTTCTTTCATGGGAGTTCATCAGTAAAACAACTCTTATTTCACCATGTAAGTATTATTGGAAACTAAATTTTATAGTAGGGTAAAAAATATACCTTCTTGAACTTGCTGTAAAAAGTATCTGGTCGAAGTACAAGCCTGAAACTTTGAAATTTTATTCCATTGTTGATGAGGAATTCAACAAAACAGTTATTTTGTCTATTATAATAAAACTTCTCATAAATGTATTTGACTTTTTTAAAAATTTTCTAAGTTTATATAATTTTGGACTTTCCCAAAAAGGACTGACATCAAAATTTTGAAACTTATTATACAAAAGGAATTAATAGTCAATTTTTCAAAAAAATGTTTATTGTAAAGCCTTAAAACTCAGCTTTTTATTAGAACTGATGAAAGACTTTCTGGGAATTTTGAATAGCCTTACTGCACTTCCTCTCGTAATGGTGATTTGCATTCTGAATTTCTTTATAGGTTTCTATGACCAATATTTCTGGGACATTCCAGATTCTGCCATCATTTGAAACTGGCATGACAACTGAGTCCCACCTTAAGACAAAAGTTGACTTGATCTGTGCAATATCACCCAACAAAGGCCATTGGAAATAATTGATTCTACCTTTAGCTGGAGCTAGAAACTTGATTATTGCACTGGTTGGAGATGTAATGTCAATGACTTGGCCTATGTTGAAATTTTTGGAATCATAGTATGGCAATCCATTGGTCTTGTCACTCATATCTGAAAATCACTTGAGATAGTTCTTCTTCATCATAGCTGCCAGAGTTAGTCACTGGGTCTTCAAGTTCCTTTGATGTAATTTAAATGGCAGTTAATTCATCAGCTACAAAAAAGCATCATGGGAAGAATCTAAAAATGGCTCTTGTCATCTCTTTTAGTGGCTAAAATTTTCTTGGCTGTTTTAAATGTTTGTTGAACTTGCTTCATCAATCTTGACTGTTCCATCTTTGTATTAGGATAGTTTGCAGAACCATGCAAAAACCTGCAAGTAAAAACGTGTAATTCTCCTATCACAAAAGAAATAGGAAAAATAGAAGAATTCTCCTTAAAAAAGATTTTGTGAAAATAATTTTTTTTTGGTAAATCATCCTCTAAACCTGTAAGCTCTTCACCTATTTAAGTGCTTCCCTTATGGTCCTTAGAACCATAAAAGTTACAGAAGTTGGGCTATAAAATAGATGAGACCACACCAGATTACTGGATGTTGTATATAAAGTACAATGTGTTTGTGTGTGTGTCCTCTGCTCCAACTGGTCTGATTTCAATGATTCATAGCTCATTCAAAAGCCCTAGAAAAGTTAGGTGCAGGGAATGATTTTTGCTGAGCTCAGATTCAGGGTTGCCAGATTATGCCAAGTTAAAAACATATATTAATATATTATACTAGCAATTATCATTGCTTTGATGGTTCAAGTAACTCTTATTTTCCTTTTGTATCCAAATTTGCAGCCAGCTTAAAATTTTAAGCTAGCTTAAAAGCCACCCTATTGGATGGCATTTAAGCTAGCTCCTGTTGAGGAGTCTTGGCTTGGCTATCATCACAATAGCTAGGGAGGAGTAGATGCAATAGGCATCAATAAACTACAGGAGAACTCAAAATTGATTGTTGCATTTAAGTATTGAATTAATGTTTAAGCTTACCTTTTAAAAGTTCAACAATAATTCTGCTGCTGCCACTTAATTTAAAGACAAGTTGATGTACATAGATCCTTATTTTCTGTACAAACAATTATTTTTATTTCATGGGTAACAGAACGGGACAATTTATTAGATAAAATTAATATAATGTAATGATGGGAAAATAGAAATTAGAATTAGTTCTACATTCAACATTTGAAGATTTAGAGAAACATAATAGCTAATTAAGTAAAACCTATATCATGGAATCTATATGAATAAATGCAAAATTGGAGCTCAATTCTCCTGCAAAGTCTGAGATTAAAAAGCCCCAGCTCTACTTTATAGTAATTTGGTATTTACTTGACCGCACAAAATCATGTTGTGACACAAGGTTGGTTTAATGTGGGGAACCCAAGCATGTACACCTGGGCTAGGAACAAAAATTCCCTGAGCCTCTGCAACTGTCGGTTGCGCTGGCCTCAGTGCAAGCACCTCTCTCTAATGCAATGAGAGGACACTGCCTCAGGCATCTGTTACCCAGAGCCAGCACCTCTCAGTATATTTTCCTCAGTTGGGACTTTGTCCTTTGACAGAGCCAGCTCAGTGCGCACTCTGCCCAAAGACATAGATGCAACTGAGAGATGATAGATAAATGTGTTACAAACTACTTTATAGTAATTTGTATTTACTAGTAATAAGTTCTCTCTGCGGAAAGCTTGTAGGCTATTTTCTGGTATATGGTTGAATTAGGGCAGCAGTGGCATTCTTGAAGCAATGAGCTGTTGCAGTGACCAAAGTGTGGTACAACAAAACCTGCAATGTGCTCCTGAAGTGCACAATCCATGAAATGTTGACAAAAGTGGATCAAGAAGACACTGCAAGAGGAGGCTGGTGTATTAGTGGTTAGGAAATGACAGTATTGGTGGATGCACATTGTCTGGCCACAGGTGTGGCATTGGAAGTGAATGGAGATATTGTGGAGGACATATGCTGGCTTCCTCACTATGGTGACACTCAACATATCAACCTAGCTGAGCTTGATACAACATTAAAGGGCATGTACCTGGCCCTGCAGTAGAAAGTGAAAGTGTTGCATCTTGTCAGTGATTCTGCACATACTCACCACTGGATCAACAATACCTTGATACATACATGGAGGTATCTTTTGTCGTGATGTCGCTTCAAGTTATATACTGATGCTAGATCAGTGTTTTTTTTTTATGTATGATAAAGGCATACAAAAGTAAAAAATGCCAAAATCAACAAATGGAGAATGAAGCTTGGTGAATTAAGTTTCAATATCGACTTGGGAAGTGTAACATCGCTGCAGATACTTTTACACGTATCTATTGTGTGATGTAAATTCTCAAGGTTTGACGAGGATTTACACAAGGAATTATGCCATCCAGTGGTATCAAGACTCTTGCATTTTGCAAGATCAAGATATCTCCCCTTTTCTAATAAAGACATGAATAAAAAATATGCTTGTCATGCTGAGTTAAAACATGAGTTCTATTGACCTCCCAAAGGTACACTGATGAAAGTTACTGGACCTATAAAACATATCAGTATTGATTTTAAGGGGCCTCTCCAACAGCTACTCATTTGTTAGTGATTTTCAATGAATATTCTTAGTACCCATTAGCATTTCCATATCAAAATATGCACACTTCAACAGTTATTAACTGCCTAGAAACTTTTAGTATGTGTGGAATGCCTAGTTATATTCACTCAGATAGATGTTCTCTCATATCCAAAGAATTGAAAGATCACAACAAGTAATTCTATGCCATATCACCCTCAAGATAACAGTCAAGTAGAGCAATACACTGGAGTTGTATGAAAAATTATTTATTTGACTCTTAGTTCTTGGCAACTAACAGAAAAACACTGGGAATGATTTTTCCACAGTCTCCTCATTCTATCTCCCTTGTGTACAGCTACTAACTCTACACCCCATGACTAATTATTCAAGTTTCAAAGGTGTACTCTTCATGGGAGCTCACTCCCATTTTGATTAATGATAGCTGGACCAGTATTTTTAAAACAATTTGTTCATACTAGCAAGAGTGACCCCCTTATTAGATAGTTGAACTGATTGATAGCAATCTGACTTTGCCAACATCAAGTATCTTGGCAGAAGACAACTGTATCTGTTTGAGGTTTGGCTCCATGTCCTTATCAGTCAGAATCCTCCCCAATTCAGCAAACTTCACAAATCTCAAACCATTCTTCCACAGAAGAAAGTAGTAATCTGACACCTTCTCAATCATCACCTACTCTAGATGAGTCATTGACTGAAAGTAAAAGGTTTTGGACAGAAAACCAATATCCAGGACAAAGACAGCTAACCTCAGAATTTGAATCATATGCATATCAAAGCCCCCTGATGATAAAATTTAACAGAAAGATTTGTCATCTGTTCAAATAAAACAATACAGAAAAGTGGAAAAAAAATTGAAAATCTTAACTTTTTGTTACTATTATGACATATGAAAAAAAAAACAATTCTCTAAACAAAATGGATTTTTTTTTCTTTTTGACTTTTTGTAAAAAAAAAAATCAGTTTTGGAGCTTTTATTTTCATGCATTTTTATCGTCAAAAGAAAAACTCAATACCTCATTAAAGACATCAGTAATTATTTATTTCAGACAGACAACTGCCTCATTAGACTGGAGTTATAAAATGGTTTAAATCATCCAGACAATTAAAAATTACCAGAGGAAATGAATAAAAGATTTGACCTAGAAAAATCTTTGAAGAAAATGAGGAAGTGGGGGGCAATAATAAAGCCAGGTTGGTAGAGGGAAAACAAAGTTACAGCCAGTGAAATACATTGAGAATAAATCAAATTTATAACATCATCATCCTTATCTAATCTAAAAAATTATCATCATTTATATATATATGCACACACACACAAAAAAAATATATAAAATATGCATTGCACATATACACAAATGCATACACATATACATATAAATGTGTATATATATATATATAATATATATATATATATATATAAACACATACCTGTGCACACACACACACACACATATATGTATGGATATGGTGATTGTCACTTTTTGACAGAAGACCATCCCCGCAACAAATTTCTTTTGTTTTATTTTCTTTTTGTTATATAACTTTCAGTCTCATCAATCATGAGAGTACAGATGACTCTTTAAACCAGCCTTACTTTTACAAACTTTTGCACAAATATTGCACCTGAAAGGGAAATCCCCAATCCCAACAGGCATGGCATCACTGTGAAATTTCATGTGTCTTGAAGCTGACTTGCATACTTTATGGCAGAGTGTACAAGAAAGCACAAGGATTGATTGCTGGTTTCTTTCAATGGATTGAGCCTAATGAGACCTAAGGTGACTTTGAAGACCTGCCTTTGAAAAGGCAAAATTACCACATAAACTATGTTGTAAGGTTAGGGTGGAAGGTAGCACTTCAAGATTACCTTTATGAAGATTGCGCTTAACCTTAGCATGTTTCACCTTGTCTTTTCAAACTGTTTACAACCTTGATGAACTTTCGTTCTACACAAAGGTTGAGATTCAGCCTCCAGTTTCCACGTATCAACTGATATCCCAATGCAGTTAATTATTTCAGCATCAAGTGCCTCATCTCGTGAGAGTGTGCTTCCAAGGTATACAAAGGTATCCACCACCTTCAGCCTCCTGCTACCCACAAGTATTTTTGGTTCACGATACAGTTCACCAGCAGGTGGTGTGAACATTAACTTGGTCTTCCTCAAACTGATAGTAAGCCCAAAAGACTTACATGCATCAGCAAAAAGGTTCATGATGGTTTGCATATTTTCTTCGGTATGAGTCACGAGTTCGGCATCATCAGCATAAAGAAGCTCACAAATAACTTTCTGAAACACCTTTGTCAGCAAAATCATCGCAGGTTAAAAACTTTCCTGGTAGGAAACGCAAATAAACACCAATGCTACAGTTACAAAAGGCATGTGTGAGCATCACTGCAAAAAAGATGGAAAATAAAGTAGGTGCAGGTATATCATCCTGCTTCACATGATTCTTAACAGAAATTTGTTCAGACAGAGTACCATCCATTGAAGTTCAACCTGGCTTTCATGTTGCTGTGCAACTCTTTAAGCAGCCTGACAAATTCAGGTGAGCAACCTAGTTTTCTTAGAATTGTCCACAAGGTGTTCCTATTCACAATGTCAAATGCCTTAGTTAGGTCAACAAAGACTTGGTAGAGCGGGACACAGTGTTCAATGCATTTTTCTACCAGTTGTCAGGCTGTGAAGATCATGTCCATTGTGCCTCTACCAGTGTGATACCCACATTGACTCTCTGGTCTCACTTCAGAACAGATGTGACTTTGGTGGTGATTGGGCAAGATTTTGTCAAAAACTTTACCAACAGCTTCAAGTAAGCTTATTCCCCTGTAGTTACTACATTCTGACTTTTGACCTTTCCCTTTATACAGGGACACAAGAATGGCATCAATCCAGTCTTGATGGACATGTGTGCTCTTCCAAACATCTGAAATTAGATGGTGTATTCTTCTTGCCATTTCATTTCCTCCATGTAAGAGCACCTCAACAGGAATTCCATCCTGTCCTGGTGCCTTCCTAGTCTCTTCATATGTTGGTGGAATTGACATTTCATGCACAACATCAGACTGAGGCAGATTGTTGATTATGTTCAAATCAACAACTGAAGGATTATTAAACAAATCTGGGAAATATTCAGTCCAACGCTGTAATATGTTTTTGGAATCCTTAATAAGATTAGTTCCGTCTTTAGTTTTCAGTGGAGTTACAGATGTTGACTGAGGCCAAAAAGCCTTTCTTATAAGACCATACATTTCCTTTGAGTCTTTACGATTGTAGGCATCCTGAATATTATGCCACCATTGATTCTTTAATTGGCATAACTTACATTAAAGTGAGGACCTACAGACCTTAAAGGACTGGCAAAATGATTGACAATCACTGTTAGATGCACTCAACATCTGATAAAGATCGTTTTTGTTTTTAAGAAGCTGGTTGATTTCGGGATTATTCTCATTGAACCAATCTTGATATTTCTTTTTTCTTAAACCCAAGATGTCAAACTGATGTTGCATATCGTCTTTTTAAAGTCTTCACAGGAATCATCAAACTGGGAGTCTTCCACAGGTTTTAGAAGCTCTTCCTGTACCACTGGATCCCTCAACTTATTCACATCAACCTGTTTGGTGATTTTTGTCCCTTCAGAACGAACTTTTCACCTTATACACAGTTTCAGTTTTCACCTTAGTGATCAGTACCACATTCTGCTCCCACTCACTACTTGTACACTGCAAACATCTTGAAGGTCATGTTGACCGTATACGTATATATACACACACACACACACACACATATATATATATATATATATATATATATATATATATATATATATAAGCACGCATATATATCATATATATTACATATGCACATATATTTACAGACATAAACATATATATATACATATATAAAAAAGCATAATTATAAATGCAAACCTCCAAAATAAATATTTGGCAGCAAAATAAATACAAAATAATTCAATTTTCAAGATAATTTACATCTGTTTTTATGATAACATTTAAATATGATTTTGTTTCTTTGGTTGAGCTGATTCATAGTTTTATATTTACCTATTTTAATTTTTTCTTCCAGGCACTATTTCTGAAGCTGCAAGGGGTTTGGGATTTACCTATAGTTTTCTATTCTATCTGTGAGGTGAAATTTCTATATTTATTTCCCAGAAATATTTGGAAAGAGGTGTTTGGTGTTTTAGATAAGGATCAAAGAAAGTTTGTGACAGTAGAATCTCTGTTTCCAAATACCAGCAGAAATTCCAATATATACTTTTTATTGTTTGCATTTTCATTGGGCAAAATGGTTGCTTGGTATATAACATTTTTGGATTGGCATGTACCTCCAACCGGGCATTTGTTTTAGTTTCAACAGTTACATTATGGTTTGCTATCTGGTTAGTTATTGGTATAAAATTTGTTTAATATTTTATTATTATGTGAATTAATGATATCATAGATATTATTTGTGCAGGAGTAGCTAATTTTTAAGGTTTTTATAGCAAAGAAAACGGCAAATTACCTCGTTAAACCAAGTGACAACATATCGTGTGTATCCTACAACAGAAAATGTTTCGAAAAAGAAAGTTACTTGGTAAAAAAAGAGCACGTATTCTGCATGATATGCTGAAGATGGAATATTTAAATTAGAAACAAGTCAGCTGCAGGAGTTTCCATAAAAGTATTTTGTTATGCTAATATTGGGCATCTTCTCCCAGTTATCGATGAATGGAAAAAAAGCTTGGCCGATAAAAGCAGTTGGTGCTCATGAATCATGGAGAAAGAGAGAAAATTTGTGTATTTTGGCTACCGCGTTTGTCAAATCACAATGCCCATAACCAGTCAGAAAAATAACTCACTGGTTACGGGCATTGTGATTTGTGATATAGTACCTGCGAATTGAGATATTGACATTTCTCGTGGAAGTAATCTGCGACAAATATTTCCTTTGCATTCCCAGAACTCTTACAAGCTATTTCGGCACTATGACAGACAGGACATTTGACGTCAAGTTGATAACCCGGACACACAGTTACTGAATGGATTGAGAAGGCAGAACTTGCACAACATGTCAATTTATCAGATTTGGGTGCTATTCTGAAGGGTTATTCTACAGTGGGGGGCAATGGAGCTACACCTCTTCACAGACTCTGCATGTGTGCACTGCTGGGTATCAAACATGCTCACTACGAAAGCCAGAATACGAACTAAGGCAGCAAGTGAGATGCTGATCCAGAGGCATTTGAGTACTCTTGAAAAGCTGATCCAAGAGTATAACTTATTGATCACAATAAGTTTAGTTACGTCGAGTGAGAATTGAGCAGATATGCTCACAAGAGTACCGCAACGATAGTATGATGTGATCAAGAAGGAAGTTGAACCAACATGTCTGATATGCTCTTCCATGTTGAACGAAACCTCTCCAGAACAGATAGATGCCATACATTGCCAGAGTGGACATCCTCGTGTCAGGCGAACACTGTATTTTGTGAGACAAGTTTACCCTATGACATCCAAGGCAGCCGTCAAGGCAGTGGTCAGAAAATGTAAAGAATGCCAGTCTATTGACACAGCCTCAAGTCGTCAGCCATGTGGCAACCTAAGTGTGACTGGAATCTGGACCCACTTGGGAATGGATATTATGCATTATGGTGGGCAACACTACCGTACGTCGATTGATTGCGGCCCCAGTCGATTTGCGATATGGCAACGCCTGCTCCAACAAGACTCAAGAAGCGTCATCTCATAGTTGGAAAGTATTTTTTTTGAATGAGGCCCACCACCAAAAATCCTAACTGACAGTGACACTGCATTTTGCTGTAAGTTCTTTAAAGATTTCTTGGATGACTGGGGAGTCCATCTTCGTTTTTGTTGTGCATATGCAGGAAATGGTGTAGTGGAAAGATCTCATAGGGGCATAAAGAGAATTGCAGCAAGAAAGCAGTGTTCTGGTATAATATCAAGCCGAAGGATGACATATCATCGACTAATACACCTGCTAATATGATTCACTGTTACCAACTGAAAGTGAAGGGAATTACTACAATGTTACTATCTGATCATTGTAAGAATCACAGTATATACAAAGTTGGGAATCGGTGTGGGTGAAAGCTCCCTATGGCCACTGTACCTCCAGGTATCAAGTGGGTCACGTGACAGACATTGTAAGTCCACAAACGATAATAGTTGACGGGATGCTTCGGCATGTAAAAAATATTTGCCTTTTTACTGACTCTGATACATCGACGAGCGAATCCGATATTGATTCATTGTCTGAAAGTGATCGGATAATTGAGATCTGTGAATCCGATGCTTCCACAGACGCAGTGATTCCGGAAACGAGTATAGCGAAGAAAATGGTGAATTACCTCATCAAACCAAGAGACAGCATGTCACATGTATCCAACAACAGAAAATGTGGCAAAAAAAAAGTGACTTGCCGAAAAAAAGGTCACGTATTCTGCATGATATGCTGAAGACTGAATATTTAAATTTAAAACAAGTTAGTCGCAGGAGTCACCATAAAATCATTTTGATATGCTAATATTGGGTGTCCTCAGAAAGTTATAACAATTTTAAAACAGTAGGTGTTCATGTTTTTGCAACCTCAAAAAATAATGCATTGGCAAGGGGAACCATTCTAGAAGGAATTTAAATAAGTTTGGTGAGAAGATGCACACTTTTCTTAATCTTCTTTCTATCCATATGCAACAGTTTACTCCCAGTATAAGTTCTGGATTATTCTAATACCATTCCTAAATAAATCAAGTTAAACTAGTAGTTCAATGCCAGTATATTTCATCATATTGAAAATTTCATCTAACATCCACTCCTTTTTTTCCTTGGAATTATCTTCTTTGCTGATATCACTAAAGCTTCTCTTAATGTGTAGCACTTTGAATTTCCATTCTCATTTAATTCATTATATTCACTTTTAACACTGTCATTATTCATGTCTTTGCTATTCAGATTACTCTGGTATTTGTCTTATTGCAATATTCTGATATTTTTTTACAGTGGAAAACTACAATCCAGGATCTCTTATTGGTCATTATGTAGTTGATTTGGTTTTTTGTTTCTCTGCCTGGGCTTCATGTCCATAAGTGTCTTGGGTATTCTTGAAACTAAATGTTGGCTACTACCGGGTCATTAGCCATTCACCATTAGGCTTATTTTTCTTCATGTTCATTAGTACTTGAATTTGTTTAGGTTTAATCTTGTGCATTAACAGAGTTTTAACTATTGGGATTGAGTGGAACAAGGAGCACTAGTTGGCTTGAAACTAAACCAAAGAGGCCAGTATTCAGAACTGGAGTTTTTATTTTTTTAATCTCATTCAGTTTTTTTTACCTTGATTGTATATTAACTCGGAAATTCAGTCAACTCTTGACTATCACAAGATTAGTTATCAAAATACCTTTTGTTACTATGGGCATATGCAAATTAACCTGTAACTTGACACCTAAAAAGAACCTATTAATATATATATATATAGAGAGAGAGAGAGAGAGTGCTATCTTTGTCACAACAAATAAGGGCTCAGTAAAATAAAGAGGTGCTCAACTTCTCTGGACACACAGGTGTCTCCTGAGGCCAGCAGGTGTTTTGTCAACTTTTAGGCAGATGTAATATATGGTAAATCCATTTCCTCAAGTAGTTGGGGATCAATTGTCACATGTTTCTGCAAGTGGACAGCAAGGCCTGCTTTACTGTATACAACAAAGCCACAGTGGCAGGTAAGGCTATCATTGAGAGGAGCAGAATGCTGCCAATTTGCTTTAATATTGACACACAGTTGATCCCAATGTTCAGTTTGGCTTCACTCATCACTGTTTCTAATGTGATTACTCGGTTTTATGTTGCAGATGATATGTAGGCAATACATGTGGAAAGAATCAAGTTGATTGATGTATTGTCCAAGATTCTGCACCATAGAGTAGTGATGTCAGTACTACTGACTTGTACACATCAGTTTTCACCTTTAAATGAAATATCATAAATATTTCTAAGCCTGTGTTAAAGATTGTCAAAGGCAGAACTAGCCTTCCAATCCTCAATTTCTTTGTCCATCTAAGCATCACTGGATATAATGGAGCCAAGATATGTGAAATTCGAAATGGTTTTTAAGATTTTCCCATCAACATAAACAGTGGGAGCAACAGCTGGTGGACGGTTACAGATAGACTGATGGACATGATCCATTTTTTATGCTGGTGGTCAGACCAAAAGCTTTAGATGCACAGGAGAATTTGTTAGCAACACATTGCAAATCCTCGGGGGTGTAGACTACAAGTGTGCATTTGTCTGCAAAGAAAAGGTTGCAAACAGTTTGCACAATTCTCTTAGTTCTTGCTTTGATGCACTGTTGGTTGTCATCCGCTGGATCCACAGGTGGACTTTCCAACCCTGTTATTAGAAACTACAGAGTCTCTGAGTCACTCTCAGATGACGTTCTATTTCCACCACCTTCTGAAGCAGAAGATTCATACTGTGGCCACAGGTCTTTCACATAGCATGACTTTCCATTAACCAATGGTGTTTGGGAGCTAAGTATCCCATCAACTCATCCTTTAACAAATCTGGTGGTACATCAGCTGTGCAAGGCTTTCCGTTTCCCACTTGGTACTGATTATTTACAGTGTTAGAAGGCAGTAGTGATGCATCTATCCCTTTCATGCACTGTTTGTAAGGGTAAATTCTGTTGGCTGGTGCAGTTGATGGTGTGGAGTCTTTTGGGGATCTTGTATCAATACACAGCTTCCTGAATGGAGCAGGTGCTCTGGCTTCAATTCTTTTAATGGTCTAGTGACATCACTCTGCTATACTATTACCCTCTGGAACATTGGCACATCAGTATCACATCCATACTCCACATTCATCTACAAAGACCCGAAAGTCTTGGCCACAAAAGGTTGAGGTATTGTCCAACAATATCTCGACTGGTGGACCATATTCAAAGAATGCCTGTAGTTGTTGTATGGCAGTCAATGCATTCTGGTGTCCCAGCAGACGACAAATGGGGAAACTCAGATCACAATGTTAGTGTTAAGAAATGCACGCTATTGTAGTGTGTGACATCCATGCCTAACCACCACCAATTGCTATCCACTTCAAGTTTCCCCTTTGCCAATAGGCTAGTGCAGGGTCTATCGTCCAACACTCCTTACAATCTTGTATTGACAACTGCCATTGTATTGATAAACACATAAAGAGCCTGTATATAGATGCACCACCATAGATTGACACTGTAGTGCAAGAGTAAGAGCCTTTAGCATGGTATTGAGTTCCACCAGATTGATATACTGAGCATTGTTTGTTGGACAAAGCTAACATGCATCCTCCTGAATAGCACCACATCTTTCCAATATCATGCTCGTCACTTCTTTTTCCAGTTGTGCACCAGTCACCACCAGATATGAACAGAATAATAATCTTGTAATAGGTATTTTGATACATAAAAATCATGTCTACTTACTTAATTGCTGTATTGATTTATTTTCCAATTTTATAGTTTATGTCAGCTTAAACGTATACAATTAATCATGCAAAGTAATAGCGGCCTTATCACACTTTGGTAACACTGTAAGCTGAATTTTATATACACACATATATATATATATATATATATATATATATATATATTAACTAAATCTCTTGTTTAACTTTGTACTATCTCTACAAAGGAGAATCTGACAGTTGAAAAATTCAGTATTGGTAGTACTAAGAATTCTTTCAAGACTAGGTGGTATCAACATACATTATCCTTCACCAATAGTACTTACAGAAATAATACATCACTTTCTAAATATTTTTTGAGTTTAAAAGACAATAATAATGATACTCTTAAGGTAAAATGGAAAATTTAAAAACCACCAAGGACATGTATATCTTTATATGAACCCTGTTTTCTGTGTTTACATGAAAAGATGGAAATTATCAGATTCAAAAAAAAAATTCTGATTAAATCAAAGGAATGAATTAACAGTAAATTGTAAACATAGTTTACCTTTTACCTTACAATTTAGTTAAACTAAAACTTGATTATGCTTTTTGTTATATTTTAGTTGTACTGCGTTGCAACATATATGGCTTATCTTTCTATTTGTAAGATTAATTTGGATTTTATATAATTTTTTTATTAATCTTCTGGTAGTATTAGTAACATCTTGTATGGATGTAATGGTATTTGGTTGGTAATTTTAATATTTTACATTGAATGATTATTGATTAACATCTTGTATGAAGAATCTTTATTCAACAGTTGCATATTAATTCTATATGTTTAAATTATTTACTAGTTTCTTAAAGAAGCTATTTATTTATCAACTATAAAAAAAATTTATGTAGAAAACTCACAAAGCATATAACTTGTTTAGCATTTTGCTAAATTACCTCCCCACCCCATTTTTATATCTTAGGTAATGACATTGTCTAGTTTGTATAATTTATGTATCCATTTATGTCTGGCTGTTGTTAGCTGCCAATTTACGGGTCTTGACCCAATCATAAAAAGTAATTTATTAATTTTTGCTTCTTAGTTTAAATTTAATGTAGGTTATATTTGATTGGTTTATCAGAGTAAAGCCCACAAACTTTATAACCCCCCCACACACACACACACACAGTTTTGACTTTTTTTGTAAAAAGACATTGTATTTTCCTTTTAAATTGAAATAAATTGTTCAGTCGCCAATAATTTACAATTGCCAGATACGCATCAAAACACAACTGCAATTATGTAGCTATCTTGACATGTTTTTGATCTAATAACCGAATATATATATATTCAGTTGGATTGTGTTGTGCATATTGCACAGCAAATGTGTTAAAAAAGACATCATTTCAACTTTTGAGATGTATAATACAAACGTCCATCTCATATTTCAATCCAAATAATATTCTTTTTAAAAATCTTTTTTTCTTTTTGAGTATCCTAAATGACATAAACTAAGGTCTAAATGCCTACACATTTCAGTTAACCTGATGAATATTTATGAGCATCTTTAATTTTCGAAGATGCCATATGACATAATCTCAGGTTGAAGCCTAGACATTTCAATTAACCTGTTGATTATTTATGTGCATCTTTAACTTTTAAAATTTCCTTTCAAAAATGTTATATGATGTAATCTAGTATCTAACACTTTAATTTTTCAGTTAACGTGATGAATATTTAAAAATTTTGAGTAACTGTCAATAAAATCTGTTAGATGACGAAACACATCAGCTAAAAACTAAGTTTAGTTTTCCTCTTGCCTTTTATCTCTTCTACAGATATACTCCATCTGAAAATATTTATATACACACACACACACACACATATATATGATGAGAAACAAAACCAGATCAACGAGAGTTTCACCCTCGAATTAAAGGATCATCAGGCTTTAAAATTACTTTTTCACATTTAATATTCAATTTCTTTCTACCATGTATATAGGCATAACAAACTATGTCAAAAATATGCTTATTACCAAGATTAAGTTGGCAACCCATAAACATTTCAAAGTTTAGTTTAGTTTTTCCAGTTCCTTGACTATGACACCTATTTCTTATGTATGCAGCTGTCATAATAGTGTATGACTATAAGAATTTTTGGAGTTTTGATTCATTTAATAGATATCATCCCATTTTAAAAATGGATTGTCAACTCCTTTCTGCAGTACCATTTTTGTGTGGAGAATATGGTGCTGATTTTTCGAGTTTAATATGATTATTGATTAGAAAGGGTTTCAAAATATTCAGAACTAAATTCTGGAACTAACATCTCACCAAAGGAATACGAAGGGAATGAGGTTGGTTCACTACAATGTGTGTGGCATCATGGATTTTAGCTGTGAAGTTTATGAATGGTGGAACTAAGGGGTGTAGTTCATCTGAACACTCTCCATGGAAATAGCAATAGAGTAGTAAGAAGCTTGTAACATTTCATATGTGAGAAATGAGTTGTAGGGGGGGAAATAATTTGTCACCCACAAGGACACAGTTACTTTCGAGAATGGAAAGTGAAGATTGGTCAGCTTCTGTCATTATATGGCAGCAGAACTCCGTCTTGGGCCTGATCTGACTCTTGTAAAGCTAGAAGAGTCAGGTACTTGCTGGAGCAGTAAAAGAACAGACTTTTTTTCCAGCATTTTTAATGAATCATATGTACAAGTTCCACTGGAGGTCTGGGCTGAGTTTAAGTCCCAATAGATACTCAAGGTATGGTACGTCCTGTTCATCATGATTGGTGAGAGTTCTGGGTTTGATCAGTGATGGAATGTCACTAGTTTGGTTTTTGAAGCACTGAAAGTGACCATCCAGTTTTCCCCCACTGAGCTGGGTCAGAGGAGATATCAGCTGCCAAATTCTGGTTATTTAGCATTTTAGAGGTGTACCCATATACCATTCTATCATCAGCATAGATATTCACAAATGATCAGAGTATACTCTTAAGCAGATCATTTATGTAAAGTACAAAGATGGTTGAACCAAGAAGCAAAATTTGGGGGACATCTGCATTGATTGCTTGGGATTCAGGAACCTACCCATTAGGAAAGACTTTATAATTGAGAAGAATCTTCTATAGCTAGAGAGCTTGAGCAGTAACCCTTTATGCCACACTTTGTCAAATGCCTTTGAAATATCTAATGCGATCACCCTTGAGATGTATTTGTTGTCAAGTGCCTCGCTAATTCTGTGAATAATTGCACTTAGGAAATCAGAAGTAGACAGGGCCAATCAAAATCTGTACTGTTTGTGAGGTTGTTCCTATTTGGGTGATCAACAATCTTCTTGTTGATTATAGCTTAAAAGAGTTTGCTAATGACACTGAGGAAACTGATGAGTCTATACACTGAGGGGATGAGTGCTACAGTGAAAGTTAGGAAGAGGATGTCCTCTGTCATTTTACATTGAGTTTGAGACAGAGCTTGACCTTATCTGACAAGAATGAGATGATCTCAGGATCATTTATAATAGTAGGCACTGACACTTTGCCCATATTCAGAATTTGGTTAGAGATATTCCAGAACTCCTGAGATCCAATTTGTTTGCTTTCAACCTTGGCCTGGACTGCTTGAGCATAGCTACCCTTTGCATTTTCTAGAACTCTTTTGCATTGATTGCAGGCAGTTCTGAATTCATCAAGTGTCTTACTTCTTGTGATAGATATTGTAGTAGTGGTTACAGTGAACTATGGCTGCAGCACATTCAGAGGTGAACCAGGGCTGACTGTTCAGTTCTTGCTGGAATTTTTCTGAGGTATAAAACTCTCCATTCCAGTAAGGATCCATTCTGATCATGAGTGCAGCAGTTTTGGAGGCAGTATATTGACATAATAAAGTGTATATTTGAAACCATTCTAAGATATCAACTCAATTGGGCCATCTAGATCACTTGTTTTTTGATATTACTGGAAGAGTCTTTCAAGGAGTCAGACTTGTGCCTTTTCTCTTCATCTGTCTTGACTATATGCTGAGAAAAGTCCTAGATAAGAACTTTCAGCTTCGCTTCTCTCCCACTAAATGAAAAAGCAGATGCTATCCAGCCAAGAAGATCACTGATGCTGACTATGTTGATGACCTAGCAATACTGTCTGACCATCTAAAAAGTGCAATGTCACTTCTTCACAGCATCAAAAATGTAGCCCAGAAGATTGGGCCTGTATGTTAATGCAGGTAAAACAGTACTTCTGCCTGAATCAAGATGTATCAACAAGCATGAAAAGTCTGAACAGAGAAAACATCAAGCAAGTAGATGATTTCAAATACCTGGGTAGGTATATTGCATCCACTGAGAATGATGTCTACATCAGACTGGGAAAAGCCTGGGGAGCACTTGATGAAATGAACAAAATCTGGAAATCAAATCTACCAGACAAACTGAAGAGAAACTTTTTCAGAGCTGCAGTAGGATCTCTTTTTGTATATGGCTCCTTAACCTGGACACTAACAGCCAGACTGGAAAAGAGACTGGATGGTGTTTACACATGAATGCTTTGAGCAGCACTAAACAAATCCTGGAAAGAGCTCTATGGCAGATTACCTCCGATCACCAAATAAATACGCCAACAATGACTAAGATTTATTGGTCACTGTTGGTGTAGCAAAGAAGAACTAGCTGGAGACATTCTACTCTGGATACAATTCCATGGAAAAAGAACACAAGATCGACCAAAGAAGATATACATTGACCATTTGATTGAAGACACAGGATGCAGACTGGATGAGCTTCCAAATGCAATGAATAACAGGAATGGAATGCTGACCTTGCTTGACCTGATGAAGATAATGAGATCATAATGAACAAGGTCTAATATTTTACTTGATTTCTTATTTGACACTTTTCTAAACATTAAAATGTATAACCATCATAAACAGTTTACAAAGCAGTAACAAACTATTTCTAACTATTAGAAGAAACTAAAAATTAACCATTTTTGCATTACAAGATTCATTTGAAAGTAATGTAAAAAGTAGTGGCATCAAATATTTTGGCACACAGATACCATTTTTATATATCATCACTGCAACCCCTGTGCCTGGTGCAAAAACATTGGGTTTAAATTTTCATCTTTAACCGCAAGTCACCTCCTTTAATTATATTCAGCCTACTTGTAACATGTTGAGAAGGCCAGCAAAATCAACTTTAAGTGCTTCCGTGGATTGGGATAAGATCTCACTATACTTTGATGATCAATTTTTCCTGCACATCTTCTTTGCATTCTATTACTTGGACTTCAAATGGGTTGGTATACCAAACTGGAACAGGCAATGTGATAATATCCTGAAATCGCTATACCATGTCATAATGCTCTGATTGCAAATAATCAAAATAAGTAATGACATCCTCATCAAGTAATTCATCTTTCAAACTAGTCAGTTATTGAAATTGGAGTTGATGTCTTGAAATGTTTATCTTATACAGTGTTTATTTTGAAATGAAAACAGTAATGGATGATTTACAGTCAAAAAGTGTTTTTTGCATTTTTTGGCAATAACACATTGAGATCATTTCATTTGGTGAATATGTCGCCAAGGAAAAAGATATCACATTTTAAATGAATCAGAGAAGTGAATAGTGGAGTTTTTTTGCAAAAAAAACTTATTGTGTCAAACAGACAAAATCAAAATTGCCTTTTGATGAGTTAGTAACCATGGTCAAATGCAAAAGAAATAACAGAACTGTCCAATGAACAGAATTAACAAAGTTTGCAATAAAAAGGAAAAGGGTAAAAATGAAATAATATCAAGCAAGCAAACAATATATACAAAGCAAATAAGCAAACAATATATACAAAGCAAATTCACAGGTAAGAAAGCAAAAAAAGTTCACAAACTACAAATAAGTGTCTATGCACAAAAGCCAGGTCAGACAAGTGAATGAAGTAGTCTGTTTTCTAGACAAGGTAGATCTGGACTGTGATCAAACCACAAACCATCCTATTTTATTGGCTAAGAAAAATGTCCTGGCATGCATTTGTGGACTTCTGCCTATAAAAGGGGAGGTGGGGAAAAGTTTTGTAGTCATTCCCTGCAGGATTCTTTTTCTCTTTTTTGGACTTGTCTATATTTTGGGAAATGAAAAAGTAACTGTCATATTTCTGTCCATATTTTGTCCTTTACTGTTTCATTTTGTCACTGTTTGTTTTGAATATCTGTGTTGGTTGGAGGCTTTGTGTTGTTGTCTGTGTTAGCGTGGGAACCCCTCCACCATGGCGGAGTCTCCCCCAACAGCAGTCAGCATCAGCACCCACACCACCTGCTATATCTGTGTGGGCCTCTAACAGGCCCAAGGAAAAGTATGCTTGACACCTGGTGGAAAACACATTCATAAGACCAGATTGTCATGCACAAATCTCGGTGTCAGCAGCTACCATTTTCTTTCTATATAACATCTCCCCTTTTTGAGATGACATCTCTCGAGTCTATATCTCTTCAGCTTGGGTTCAATATTCAAATGCTCTTTTGCTGTTCTATTCCTTCTACTGTACCTCCTTGGTTCATTAATTTCTGGTGGTGTGGGTATGTTAAACATCTTGCAATATTTCCGTAGATACCTCTTTCCATCACTTACTAAATCAGTAAATCTCTATTTTAAGTGATTACGGTGTCACTTATATTCCCACCTTTGTCCCTGTACCATGTACATCATTTTTCCAATCCGTTTTTAATCATGCTGTCTTCCCATAATTGTTTTCCATGTTGGTGCATTTTAAAAAATACTTTATCAACAGGTTTAAAGTATTTATTTACATTCTTTTGGTTCTTTAATGTTCTTGCCTTCCATTCTGATAGTACTTTATTAAATACAAACTTAATCTTCTTGGCAAATATCAGCTCTGTCGGCAAAATTCTAGACATGATGTTCGGGTTTTGCGTTATTCTGAAAACGTTTTGAGAAATTGCTGTAACATTAGTTCATCTGCCTCCTCTCTCTCTGACTTTTTAGTGCTCTTTTAAAAGTATCAAAAAACTGTTCTGCTTGTCCGTTACTTCTTGGGTGATAAGGCGGCATTGTAATATGTTCTGTTGCCAATGATTTACAGAAACCCTCAAATTCACTAGACGTGAATTGTGTACCATTGTCTATAACGATAGTGACGGGTACTCTGAATCTTGCAACAATCTCACGTAAGCAAGCTATAGTGACTGTGGCAGTCAGTTTTCTTCATTTTAATATTTCTGGCCATTTAATGTAACTATCTGCCACAACTAGATAGTATGCTCCGTTTAACGTTCCTGTGAATTCCATGTGTAATCTAAACCATGGAATCTTGGTTCATTTTCAGCCAATACGTATAACATCTAAGGATTTCATCTTTGAAATTCCTGGATGTCCTACATGAAACTCTTTTAGCATATATTTTTCAATGATGCTGATATCATAATTCTCTCTGTGTACATAAGTACATCGTCACATATTGAAAATGAATTGCTTTTAGTAATACTTTTTCTTTCAGTCTCAGTTGTTTCTTCATTTTCATTACAAAGTTGTCTTTTCCCGCTTTAACTCTTATTTCCTCTGTTACTGGCAGTTCTTTCACTGTATTATATAATCATTTTTTTATTTCATTTTCAGCCTTTATTGCTACAATTACTGTGTCCTCTAGTGGGTCACAGAATTTTGGTATTAATCTAGACAGCCTGTCTACATGACTCAATTTTTTGGATGGTAGAAACTCCATTTTGTAATTGTAGTTTAATAAGATTGTGCTCCAGCACTGTAGTCTATTTGCTGTATGCATGGGCACACGCTTTTTTGATCCATAAATGGACAACAATGGACGATAACCTGTCTGTAGTGTGAATTGTCTACTATGAATAAACTTGTGAAACTTTTTTGTAGCAAATATGATAGCTAATGCTTCCTTTTCAATCTGGCTGTAGTTTTTTTTTTCAGCTGGTATTAACGATCTTGAAGCAGCGATATTGGTTTAGTTGTTCTGTTCTCATATTTGTGTAGTATCACTGCTCTAAGACCTGAGTCACTTGCATCTGCTGCAACAACAATCTCTAATTTAGGGTCAAAATGAGCTAGCAACAAGTCCAACATTAGGATTTTTTTGGTCTCTTCGAAAACACTTTGACATTTATCTGACCAATCCCATTCAACGTCTTTCTTTAGCAAGTTATTCAAGGGTGCTGTTAACTTATGCATGTTTGGTATGTATACATGATAGTAATTAGCTAACCCTAAAATTCTTGTAACTTTGATACATTTGTTGGGGTGGGCATGTCCTTTATTGCACTTGCACTTGAAGGATCTGGTCATCTTCCCTTCACATCTATAATTTGTCCTAGGTATTTCACTCTATTCATAAACAATTGACACTTTCCTTCACTGATGTTAAAACCAGCCTTTAATTCTTTCAAAGACTTTTTTTCACATCTTCCGTGTGCTGGTTTTAGGTGTCACTTTATAATATTTTTCTTCAAATTTAATTTTTTTCTTTAGTGCATCTACCTAGACCTTCAGAGAAGTCTTCTGGGAAACTTAATCTTTATTTTTTCGTCTGCTGTATTAGTACTAGAGGTAACAACATTTCTTTTGTTGCAGATTGAATTAATTGGAAGGTCCCACAGATTAAATGATGCAATCCAATCTGTTCCAAACAAATTAGCTGTATTTTTTAGCACAAGCACAACCACTTTCTTAGTTTTTGCCACAAAACAAACGTTGCAGGTAAACTCACCCATAAAGTCCAATTTCTAGCCTGTAACTCCACAAGCAATTTTTCCAGAAGTTGCTATACTGGGTTTACCCATTTTTCTCCATGTCTGTTCATTTATAATGGTGATGTCAGATCTTTGTAACTTGATTTTTATATCATTGATTTTGACAAAAACAAATTTTCTTTTTTGAGATGTTTCTAGGTCAGTCACAGACATGTTCGACACCTTTTTCTTTGTGGTTCTTCCTTTAAATTTTTCTACTTTTCACAATGTATTTACCACATTTACATTTGTTCTTGTATTTTTTGTCCATTTTCTGTATTTACAAACTTTCCACATTCACAGCATTTTTTGTTTCTGAAAAAACAGTCCCTTCTAAAATGTTTACCACCACAATCATGGCAAGCATTGGGTATTGGCAAAGGTATATAATCTTTTTTTGTGTGCTCTCTTAACTGTTACAGAATGTCTATAGTCCTTTTTCTTAAATGGTTGGATGTTACATACATGTGAAATGTGTCTCTCCTCAGTCCTTGCAGTATCGAGTTTCAGATTAACCATGTGTTGGCACTCTTCAGCTATTTTCTGGAGTGTTAATTTTGAAGCCATCTCTAATTCAGACAGTATCTTAGCTCTTATTTCAGCATCCTTATTAGCAATTAAACCCTGTACAAATATGAGGCCTTTGAATAAATCTAGTGTTAATTCATTCAATTTGAATTTCTCGCATTCCCAATTCACTACTCCAGCATAAGTGATAAAAATTTCATTGTCATCCTTTATTAAGTTAAAGCATTGCCAATGTGTGTTAAATAGCGAGCACCTCTCACTGAAAATTTCCAACAAAATTAATACAGTGTCATCAAAATTTATATCATGTTTTTTTTTTTTTTTTGGCAAAATAAAATTCACATATTTTTCATATTCTGCCGAAGACAGTTTCCTTAATAATAAGTGAACATTTTTCCATCATCCCACACAATCCTTTTTGAAGATTTCTTCCTATCTTCTATAATATGCTGGAAAAATTATTCCATCTGGATTGTATAAAAATTCAGTAATTGAATTGATGAGAGCATCTGAAGTGAATAAATCTGATGTTCCTTCCAGAGAAGTTCTCTGTAATAATAATTCCAAAACTTTCTATTGCTGTTGTTGGATTTGATGTTCCAACCTCTGAACCATGACAGACTTTAATTCTTCCATTTTCTTGTAGTCCTGCGAAATTCATATTTTTATGTATCGTCACTTTTCTGAAGTGGTACAAATTCTCTGAAAATCCTGTTAACGATTGTTTTTTCTTGTTTCATGAGTTTAACATGAATTCTTTGTCACCACTTTTGTGACCTGTATTGGTGGCCATTAACGATAAAATACAACTCAAGACTTCAATGTTAAATAAACAGTATTTAATTACAAACTGCAAATAAATATGGAACACAAAAGAAGTAAGAGTCAGTGAAACTTATTAACAAATTCAGGGAATACCTTCTTAGTAGCGTTGCTCTGCTTAAGGTCTGATAGTCACTCAACAATCAACTAGTAAGCAACTCATAATCAACCAATAGTCAACTCGTAGTCCACTAATCATCAACTCCAATCAGTAGCCTGACACCACTATTTATACACATGGTGGAAAACACATAAGACCAGAGTGTCACACTTGAACCTCTGTGTTGGCAACTACTATTTTCTTATATGACAGGATGTTATATTCAATAAAAACTCTCTTCAATAAATCTAAAATAGACGTACCTTTTGAGTCAAGCAGCAATTGATCCATGAGCATCTCCTCACAAGGTTGAGTATTTTCATTAAAGAATGAACAAAAAAAATTGAGTTAATACTGGATGGAATTGTTTTGATAATCAAGTCAGAAATTTTATGCATTGCTGTCAAGAGAACCTCTTCAATAACAGGTCAAAGTAATGTTTCTCCTATAATGTGAATCTTACTGGCCTTTGCAACCAGTAATGCAATGTTGTTTGACACAATCACCCCATTATCTTGCTACATATTTGCATTCTGCATTTCTGAGATGAATGTTTTTCATTTTTCAAATTTTGGTCTTAAGCTGTAAGAAATATGGCAACAGTTTTTCCTTCTGGCCAGCATGCTTAGAATATAAATGATATGTTAAACATGAAAGCTTTCTGGCTTAAAGTTTGGTTACACATGAAAATAGATAATCGATTGCTCTGAAAAGCTTTAAACTCATAAGATAAATAGTCACTGCTGTATTGAGAACAAACTTTGTTAACTGAAGAGATTGGTGTGTTTAAAAATCATACAACTTACAGAGGAAATAGTAAGAACAATAGATAACTAAATTTCTATTCACAAGTTATATTGTTATTTGAACTCTGCAGTAATCCACAAATACAAGAACACTACAGTGTTGCAATCACTTGGCAATCAATATGGTTGTGTGCTTATATGAGCATATGCATTTAGCTGTAAACAGGTCCTGTCTTATGATTCTCATATTTTTTCTGGTATTGTAGTTGAGGCCTTATTGTTTAAAAACAGTGATGAGAGTTTTTAGAGGTTATCATCTGTCAATTTTATATGTGATCTCTCTGGCGAGTTTATCCTACGATCACTTCTTAATTTTACAGGCAAGGTTGTTTTTGGTCTTCCCTTATCTGATTTATATATGTTATTTCATATGATGAACTACTTGAATGTTAATAATCCTTCTCAAAATATTCCTTTTTGTGAAGATATTTATATCTTATCTAGGAATGTAACACCCATTTAGACTTGTTTTTTTATACAGGTTCTTTGCCTATCTTCTTTGAATATCATTTTTCAGGTTAACATATGTTGAAATACCTTTTTAATACTCAAAATCCTATATCACCCACCAAAATTTCCAATCACCCAACATTTTCTGTTTAGTTGCTTATCGCCCACCCAACATTTCAAATGACTCACCTGTGTGCAATATCGACCATGTTGGGAAACCCTGATGTAGCTTGTGTTATTACATAGTATTTTAATTTTTCAATACTATCTAAGGGAAATAACTGTAATTATGAAATCTTTATTTACTTAAGTATTAGGAAAAAATTCATTTTTCCTTGACAGGCAGATTGTCAATTTAAAATTTAAAAATATTTATTGGAAATAACAAACTTCATTAACCTCCCTTAATACAAATAAATAAATGGAAGAAATATTCCATAATTGGAAAAGAAATTACATACAAGGTCTATATTGATTCTTTACACTATTTACATTTGGACTATTGTCCACAACTATTGTGTTGTTGTTGTGATAGCAATAGTCTGAATATAGTGTAAATAATAATAACTCCTCATCCCAGAAATTCAGACAGAAATTTTAGTAATTCTGTTTCCATTTTCCTAGATTCATTTTTAAATTACCATAATTCATTATGCACATTGGGAAATATTGCTGATTACTATATTTTATAAATTAGTGTCATATAACAAGGAACTATTATTTTTTTAATCTGAAATTATTCCAGTTACTTTTTTTTTTTCAAATCAAATTTATAATGATATTAAAGTATCATTAGTTAATAATTGCAGCAGAGTTGACTTTGAAGTATTCTGTTGAATTTCTCTTTAAGTGCTTATTTTTAATGTTTTCTTTATAAATTTCCCTTTGATTTTAACAACTATTTTGTATAATTTTTCTTTAATCTCCACAGCTAATGTTTCTCCAAAACCAATTCGATCAGTCAAAAATGGGCCAACTACTCAAGGAGACCGGACACCACCACAAAATCGGAATGTCCAAAATGGAGTGATGCCTGCCAAGCCTGCCTTAGCCAATCGACCTAAGCCACCTCCTGCACCACCAACAGCTCCCCCCATTGGCATCAATAACAATATCAATGTCACTAACAACAACAATAACAACAACTTTAGTTTTTCTCAGACTCATACAACTGGTGGCCTTCCTGTAAACATGGCTCGCCGAATGCCTGGTTCACACCCACCTCCACCGCCACCACCTTCTCGACCCCCTGCTCTACCCAGTAATCGTCCAGCAGCACCAAAAAATCGCCCTAGCAGCATGATTGGCCGACCATTGCCTCCAACTCCCACATCATCGTCGTCATCGTCATCATCATCATCATCTTCATCACTGAATCGCAATCTTCCTCCTTTGCCCCCTAACAAGGCACCACAGCCTCCAGAAAGGACTGTGTCTACAGGAGGTTCATTACCTCGATCCCGAGCCCCAACTCATAAGCCTCCTCCGCCTCAAAGACCACCACCTGGCCAGAGACCACCACCACCTCCACCAGCTCGACCTCCTTCAGGACCAGCTCAGTCCCTAACAATCCATGACGGGCCTGTTCCCCCCCAACGAAGCTCAAGTAATTGCAGTATAGGAAGCTTGGGTAAGTTTCTGTCTATCTCTCAATTTTCTGTATTTTTGCAACATTTTGAACTTTTTTTTTTGTTCTTCATCTGAGTTGTCCTTTATTTCAGTTTAATTTTAAATTATTTTTCATTGTTGAACTTCAGTAGAAAGCAGTTGTGATAGCCTTTAAGTTATATTTATTTATTCCTATTGGCTAACAATAGAATGACCACAACTTGACATCATTTTTCCACTTCATATTACTAAAATCAAATATATTAATAACCTCGTGATAGACCCTATTATATTGATAAATTAAATCTTTCACAAATGTGTTTTTGGTAGCTTTTATTTTAGATGGTGATTGCTGGATACATAACTACAAAGTTTGTTTTAAATAATGTTTTCTGTAGTCAGTTTCTTCTTGCTTGTACTAAAGTTTGTTTCCTTCAAAAGTAACTTACGTCAAACAATCCAACAACATGTGTCTCCTGTTTGCTACCACTGTCGCACCACTAAGCACTTTATATAGATTGAGTGACAGATTAAATTTGCATAGGTGAAAAGAGTCTCACAAAAGTATCCAACTCTGAGATTTATCTTTTCTTAAATATACAACTCATAAAGCCGCCATATTCTTTTTGGGAATATTTTACACGCAAGACACATCTAAATCCATTTTCATCCAGGAGGTGAGCTATTTTCTCTATTGTTACATCCTCCATAGGCATTTTAGTTTGGATTTATTTAATGTTTATTATGTATATTACTTAGGTCACAACCTTTGGTGCAAGATGGGTGTTATTTCCTAGAATTTATAATAGAAAGTTTCCTCCAAAATAACTTTGAGTGAAAATATTATCACTTTAGGTAAATACAATAGCAATATTTTTCTACTGTTGACTAAACATATGCATATGAATTGAGACAAAATTAGTAGATACAAAATTACCATTGTGCTTAGGAGCAAAGAAATGTTTTACCATCTATAGTTATGCTTTTATAATTGCAGTTGTGATTGCCATTTCTTGTTCAGCTTATTTATATACCTATTAAATGACAAAATAAACAATGAAAATTTTATAGAGTTGTCTAATTATCAAACTCTGATTTTGTCATTTTCTTTGAAATAAAGCTCTTAATATTAACTTGAATTAAATCTCTGGCAAGAATGAAATATTTAATCAAAATAATGTTTCCACTCATTATCAAAAATATATTATGATTCAATCTATCTGGCAAATTGTTGATCCCTCAGATGTAAAATTCTTCAGGGTTCAGCTCAAAGAAACACTCAATATCAGTTGTGACCTCTCACTATTAGTAAACTGTTTTCCCTTTAAAAAATGTTGCAATGAGCTGAAAAGATGATAGAAGGGACAAAGTCACGATAGAAGGATAAAGTGAAATTTCTATATTTAGTGGTATATATATATATATATATATATATATATATATATAAAAGTGGACATGGAAGTCAGCACTTAGAGGCGACAGTCTGTTTCATGCTAGTGCAATTGTCAGGCAACTAGTGCTGTTATTTTTCTCGGCTATTTATATATAAGGGTCAGTGGTGCATTATGGGTAGTCTATTTTGGCGGTTACCTTTACCAGAAGTTGCTTATTTGTTTATTTATTTATGTCAAATTATTTTGCTTGTTTTTTTTTTTTTCTTTTTTTTTTTTTTTTTCTTTTTTATCTTGTATATTTATTTATTTATTTTTTATTTTGATCGGTGTTTTTTTTGTTAACGTAGTAAAAATTTGTTTATATAGCTTATTGTTGGTAGTCTATTATGGCGGTCATTTACCGGAAGTCGGATGTTTGCTTATTTATTTGGGTCAAATTGTTTTGCTTGTTTTTATTTATTTTCATTTTTATTTTTTATCTTATATATTTGTTTATTTGTCATTGATTAAATCTATTTGTTGAATTTTGGGGTGGGATGTTGTGGTTTGTTCTTACTATTATTTTGGTCGGAACAGTTTTTAATTTATCTATTTGGGTTAATTATCTTTATTTGTTTTTTCTAAACGGCTAGTTTATCGTAATCGGTTGTTAGTTTATTTATATATTTGGATGTATTTAGATCAATTTATTATACTTGTTGTTATTTATTTGTTACACTATATATTTTTGGCTTTTGATTTTTAAATAACGTAGTGTATTATCTTTTATTAATTTTTTTATTTTTTATCGTTATATAACAGTTATAACTTTCGTCCGTTCTTTTGTTTTGATTTTATTTCGCATATTCTAACAGGTGTGGTTTTGTAATTTGTTTGGAGTAATTTATTTTGCTTATTTTATTGTTGTTTTGTTTGTTTATATATTTATTTATTTTTCTATTTTAAGTTACGTAGTAAAAATTGTTTTCATGTCTGCATTTTGAGATTAGCTCAGATCTTTTATTTAATAATTTATTTTGATCTGGGAAGGTAATGATAGCTATTTTTTCCTCCAAGCAAAGTTTGCAAGTTTTTGATAGGCTGTTGTAGGCTTCCATGTCCACTTTTATATTTACACAGGCTCTATCTCTGATATTGAGCACTTTATCCCATAAATATAGCACACTTTAAGACTATATTTCTTCATATATATATATATATATATATATATATATTTAAAATAATAGGAGAGAACAGTGATATTTATAATTCAGAGTTCTTAGCTTTTATTTTTAAGAAAACAGTTCTCAGTATGATCTGTAGAGCTTCCATCACAACACAAAACCTCCTATGTTTCAAAACGTAAAACTCCAAATCTAGATTAATTTTAAAAATTAAATGTACAATACAGAGTTTTGTTCCATTATCAAGCAATTTTTAGAATAACTTTCTAAGAAATTGATTTACTTAATATTAGCATAGACAATCTTAATATTTTGTTGGAGGGATTAAAGACAGTTTAATTTTTATTTTTATTTAGGGGTGGGCAGGTCTTAAGCTAACTTTTGTATCGCAATGCATGAATGAATTAGAAATTAATGGCAAGGAATCATTAGAAAACAAATTATTTGATCTATATACATGAAAGATACCATGAGTAGATCTATTTATTAAGTAAACCTAATTAACAGAGATATGAAAATAGTGGTTGTTTCTAGAGCTACCCTCTGTTTTAAGTAAAAGTATTGAATAAAATTGATTTATAAGATTATTCAGGTGAGAAGATTCAAGTGATTGATGTAGTAGATTGTTTGATTGATTCATTCATTTTCTACGGTTTATCAACCCTTTGCAGGTTATTTAAAGCAAAAAACACATTTTTAGATTGTAAATTTTTTTTATGAGATAATGATTTTAATGATACTACAAGTCTTATTAATTAAAAGAAGAGATTGATTCATACCCTTTCTCAAGGGTATTTGCACATAAGTGAATATAATGAACCCAACTGGAATTGGAACTCTTCAACTAACAATTTTGAGTCATTATCCATTACACCACCTGCACATCAAAGCATACAGCACCTAGTATACCTAAGTGGTCACCCATCTATGTACTGACAAGGCTTGATGTTCAATTAACTTTGATGATTATACAGTGTTTCAATGTGATGTGGCTGTAAACCAGTATAGTAGAAGATGCTGATTCAGTGGATAAGAGAAGAGGCTGTTGCTAATGGTGATGCTAGGCTGTTTGTCAGCACTACTAAGTAGGAATGAGATGAATAAATTGAATATAAGCATTACCATTTTGTTGAAAGTTGATGCAGAGAAAAGAAAATTAGAAAGAAAGTCAATTCTATACACATTAAAACAAAATTGAAGTTAAACAGTTAGAGATGTTGAGCAGTTAGATTCTGGTGCAATAAGTAGTTTGGGTAATACTAATTGTTCCTGTCTTGAAAGAAGATGATACTATCTGAGTATGATTATATAAGGACAATAAATCCCTGGGAAAAATGAAATTCTTACCCTGTGCCCTATATTAAGAGCTTTTATCCACACTGAATAGTGTTGAGAATTTTACTAGAACTTCAAAAATACTTAACAGCTTAAAATTAATGGAAGTAAATCTCAGCAATTACTTGACAACAGGGAACAAAGAAAAGAAGAGGCACTCAGTTATTCTGAGTATTTACACAACTCTAGCATTTGTAATGAAGAAGAACCAGCTCAGGTGACCTTCAGTTATAATTGCTAAGGCCAGTGGGTTGCAGTATATTATGACTCCAACTTTTACAATGGACAAGTCATTGATATTCCATCTCCATTCAATACAGTGATAAAATATTTAACTCCAACAGAGAAAATTTGTTTCATTTGCATAAAATAAAAATCTCTGAAGATGTTACTTGAATAAAAATAATATATATTCAAATTCAACCTTGAACTGAAAGTTTTTGAAGAACTTTACCAAAAAATAACTTATTTAAAACTCAAAAAACATTTTGGTTGATAGTTGGTACTCGCATAATTTAAAATATTTTCTTTCACATTTGTCATGAAAGAATATACATTAAATATCTATTTTTAAAAAGTGTACTTGTTATTTTTCATTGCAATTCTGAAATTTATCCAATTTTTATTTGCAATAAGGGATTTTTTCTATTAAATGAAAATGTTTTAAAAAATGAAAATTTAAGGTTTTACTAGACTACCCATAACCTGTTGGGTCAACCTTGTTGTGTTACTGTTTACATTTAGTTTCATGAAGAGTTTGTGAAAGTAGAGATATTTTCAAAAAAACATTTGTTTGCAGTTATTGAAGTTGCTTTCAACATTAAAAAAATTGTCTGTTTAAAGAAAGTTGAAATAAAAATACTTACTGTATAAACAAATCGTATTTTTAAATCTTTATATATATATATATATATATATATATATATATATATATAATTAAGTAATTTATTGAGTCTGAAAGAAACCTCAACAGAATGCAGAAAGCACTGGACGGCCGTTTCATCCTATATTTGGGACTCATCAGCAGTGTGCATCCACTACCGAGAATTTAAACCTGGACAGTTAGGTTATCAAGCAAACGTCATACCAACTGTTCAACGTGCCTCAGTGACGAAGAGGTAGCAAATCAGGCTCAATATAGCGCCGCTCACTCACATATTCCGTGGTGGTACTCAACTGAAATTCTCTGTAACCATAGGACTGTGCCCCCGGGAGCCATTACTACTATCACCAAGCCGCTCAAACTGAAGCATTAGAAGCCAGATCAAGCAATGATATAGATATGATAGAAATTGTTGGGAGGATTTGATAATTATAATTAAGTAATTCATTGAGTCTGAAAGAAACCTCAACAGAATGCAGAAAGCATTGGACGGCCATTTCGTCCTATATTTGGGATTCATCAGCAGTGTGTATCCACTACTGAGAATTGAAACCCAGATGTATAAAGAGCCTTTATAAAAACTATGGAAGTTGAAAAAAAAAAAAGTACCTAATTTTAGTGATGCAGAATGAAAATAACCTAGTGTTGAACATAATGATGAATTTCTTAGTTACAAAATTAAAATACTGTGTTGATAGTTGAAAGTGATGTGTTGCTGGGGTTCTCTGCTGACAATATCACGGTCACAAAAAATCACATCCTAAATGAATTACACATTGAAATGATTTGAGTGAAGATGTTAGTAAGAAGCTATGTCTATTGGTACTCGTTTGCAGAGAATATTGAGTAATATATATGGTCATATGAGAAATGTCTCATAAATTGTAACACTCTAGCTAATTCTCCTCCTCATCATGGAAGACAAATAAACAAAATCTTAGCAATGGTCGTACTTCAACCATAGTGATCCATTCAAAAATAAGTGGATCTTGATTGTTCATGACAGTTTCAATAAATGACTGTTCACATAGGAAATTCAACTGTGAGTCAGCTAATGATAGAATTGCACTGTAGGACATTTACGATATACATATTATATTAGGTGCTTCCAATGGACAAAACAGCAGGGTTTAGTAGTAGTGAATTTGAGATATTATTTTATTAATAGAATAATGCATGTAACTTGATCACTTACCATCCATTGTCAAATGGACCAGAAGAGAGATTGATCCCTATCATGAAAGTGACTTTAGAGAAATTAAAATAATTCACTTCATACAGCTGAGCTGATTACCATTTTCATAAGGTGGGTAACATGATAATTGCAAGAGAATATAGCACTGATAGAAAGAGTAATTATCAGCAGTGTTGGCTAAGTAATATATTATGTGAGAACACAGGATGGAAACATAATGAAGAGACATGTGGACCAGATCTGAGCAACAACTTATACCCAATGGGCAAGGCTTGCAACACTTCAAGAATCAAATTAAGGAAAAGGGCAAAGCTCTTTGTCATAGTGAATGATCTGGAAAATGTTTCTGTAGCACATTAGCCAATGGACAATGAAACCTCTATTCCATCTCTGTTCAAGAATGAACACAACTCAGTAGTATCAGCTATGCCAAAAACTGTTTCTAAGCCAATCATTAATGCACAAGGATCCAAAACTACCTGGTTACTTTGCAGATATTCAGTTACTAATGTCAGAGAATGTGCAAAAATGTAAATAATTAACTTTTCTTTCTTTTTTTGTTAATGGTGTAGAGGAAGTTCTGGTTGTGGTTTTTTTGCCATTTTGAATATGAACTGGCAAAGAAGGTTTTTTTTTATAAAAAAAAGTATATATTTTGTAAAATACCATATTTTGTATTTATTTGCATGCTTTTGTGTGATTGACACCTGCTCAGATCACTATAAATTGGACTCTACCTATGAGAAGGGAATATTTTTGTAGTAGAACTGAAGCATGCAAGTCATACCTGGACACAAACTGAATCTGAAGAAAACTTCTCAACTTGATTCTCACTGGAAATGGCAGGACATCCTGAAAAACTTTATTTGTTTTATATTTAATAGTATGTTTAAATGATGAACAAATAGGAAAACTTTTATAAACTTAACATGTTTCACTATTTAGCTTCATTAGAAAATATTTGGAAGTGTAATAATGTGGAGTCATTTCAGTTTTTTTTTTTTTTTTTTTTTAAATAAATAGCCAAAGCATAAACTCTCATTAGACACACCTTTTCATATTACTAAGTCATAAAACCTATACTTAATGTAATACTTTGCATTATTCACTTTTAACATTCATCATATTTATCATGCATTCAAAATACAGTAATATATCCCATTTTTATTGCACATTTAAATTTGCTATCATTTCAAAATTTAAACTTGCACACATAGTTGCCATGAGGTAAACATGTGAATCACTAAAAAATTGATGCATACATATATACTAATGCTATAAAATGAGCATATACTGTTTACCAAACCAATGAAAACAAAAGAACATAGAATTTAAAAATTGAAACAAATGCATTATTTCACTTCCAAAATTTTTAATGAAGCTAAATAGCAAAATATGTTAAATTTATAAAGTTTTTCCTAATTGTTCATAATTTAATCTTTTTTTCAGATTTAATCCTTATGTTCACGTCACATAATAGTATTTAAAGACAGATGTGTTTCATAATTGTAAACAAATAGAATCTTTGGCCTTCTAAAATTTCTTTAGCCCTAAATATCATTATTTAAAAATAATTAGTTTTTGTCTTATGAAACTTTTTATTTTCTACCTGTATTGAAAAGGGATCAAGTAAGTGTTTTTTTTTCCATTACTGTTTTCATTCTGTCATAAAATGCAGATGCCAGAACCAATAATATTTACTTTCTTAATGTTGTAAAATGATTTCTTTATTTCCAGTTATGCAATTTTTTCCTTATTTAAATTATATTGGTATGCAATAATGAATAAAAGTATGTATGTACATTTTGTACATATATCTCTGTACTTTATTCAAGGCTAGTATTTGCTTTTTAAGCAATTTGTCACTATAAACACTTGTTTACTCTGTCATATCATTATTTTCAAGATTTGCCCTGCTTAGTTTTGAGCAATAATCAGTATATGTACATTACTATGAAAAGGTCATAAGCCTTGGATCATTTGCCAGTTTCACTGCTTTTTCTACTTTGATAGGCAGCTTTTGTTAAAAGTAGGATAATCTCAACAGGATAATCTGTGTATAAGTAGGCCTTATGTAAACTCCCAATCACATACTATCCTCTTCTCTCTCTCTCTCTAGCTACCATTCTGCTACTGCGCATGGCCAGTTAAGTTAATCTCACTGGGATGAGATTAACACATTCATCACTTATGCTAAATTATAACTCTGATGATAAGAAAAGAGAAAGATATTTTAAACCTCATTTATTTTGTCTACAGAATTGAATGCTCTCAAATGGAAAAGTGATTGCTGAATATCAGTCTTAGATTTTTCCCTTTATGTTGCTGGATTTTATATAATACTATTTATCAACTACTCAGCTGAAAACTTCTTATGGATTATATATTTTGTCTGTTTTTCAAGGAATTATATTCATGAAATGCTTTACCAAATGAAAAGAGCATCTAACTGCACAAAATATTTGAAATTTTAATCCAAGTATTTGTAATCTAAGCTATATTTTATTGGAAAGACTTTGCTATTTGTTGATATTCTGTGACAATTCCTACCATATAAAATATTTGATAATCACATGTTTTGTAAATTTTGTTTTTGGCCATCTAATTCTTCCTTTGCTGAACAGAGTTCCCATGCAAGTGTCCAAACCTGCTGATGAATCCACAGACACCTGGGCCCTATTTACATAATCTCAATGGATACTATAGTTATACTCCTTATCAGTGGCCTGCAGCCACACTTTCAAATGTTCCTTCATCAGCCTCTACTGACTCTGCAAATTCTGATACCACCTGCAGTTCGTGGACCACACAAAGCAGCAACTGTCCTCCAACTTTGCCCATGATCAATGGCTTCCCCAATAGTAGCTATCCATTACCAATAATATCTCCACCTTCTCAGTATGCAGATGTCAATGGTTTTACTAACCATTTCTATCCACCTTTTCCTATGGCTCCATACCAAACTCCTCCTCCTCCTCCAAGTTCTTCATCAGCACCTTCATCAGCCCCTTCATCAGCCCCACCTTCCCCAACTCATAGTAATATACAACATGCATCAAAACACAGTTACTCTCAACCTTACCCCTATTACCCCTATGGTTACCCTGCTCTCATCAACCATTTTGTCACCTATGAACCTCCACCACCACTTGATTATATTCCCAAATATATAGACAACCAATGGAAAGATAACATTTGCAAATTTCTGCAATTACCTTTCAAACCATGTGCTAATGTTAACAATTTTCCTTTGAGAAAAGGAGGCTTGCAAGGCACAGTCATTACAATGAGCAGTGATGGTAATTGCTTTTTCCGATGTATTAGCCAAGAACTAACAGGAGAACAAACTTACCATGACAAACTGCGTACCAAAGTGTGTAGTTTCATGGAGCAACACAAAGATAAATTTGAGGCTTATGTGGATACCAGCTTCACTAAACATATGCGAAAAATGAAAAGAGATGGAACATGGGCAACCCATGCTGAAATATTTGGCATGGCTACTTTGCTTGGCTGCAGCATTCACGTACATACAAAATATGGTTGCAAGACAGAATGGTTGCAGCATAACCCACTATTTCAGTACCATTCACCATTATCTGGCTATGAAAATTTAAAGGCTCTTGGACAAATTTTTGTACTGCATGTTGGCCAGATACACTTCAATCTATTTGTTATATGAGCTGAACTTTTTAGATTTGATTTCTCATACTCAGTATATTTTCACTAAAACCTCTACTAGCAATGCCCTATCATCAAATTTCATGATGGCTGTATAAATGTATTTAATTGTAAATGAAATTTGCAATTTGAATTCTCATAAAAATGTTCCAGACTAACATTTTGGTTAATTTTTCTTAAATTTAAAAAAAAACAAAAACATTTATTCACTATAGACTAGAAACAATTTTCATTTGCAAAAAAAGGGTACAATAAACAGTCATTTTTAATTTGTTAGTATAAGGCTTCTTTCTGTTTTTCAATTTAACTAAAAAATGATTTTCTTTTTCTAATCATATCTTGACATCTATGGCAGATTTATTTTCCCTATTAGTTTCTTTTATTGCTTAATATATTCAGTTGTAAACAACACTTAAAGCTGTCATTACTCACTGAACTTTGATATTTATTTTATCATGTAGAAGCCTTATCATACATCATCTTTTCAATATCTTGTCTTTATTTCTCAGATGAAACACTACTGTCTTGTTCTAAATGACATTGCATTGTTATTTCTTTCTTACACACACACACACACACACACACACACACACACACACAGACATCTATGCTATTTCAATTTATCTATAAACTTTCATAACGTCTAATCACTTCTAAAACTTATAAGTTCCATCAAATATGCCATGTATTTCATTAAATTTGATTGCAACATTCAATTTTAATATAAACATTTCTATTTGATCAATCAGCAGATAAACTGTTTTATTAAAATATTTTTTGACTACTGTTAAGTATTTTTATTTTCAAATGTGATTGTATTTTTCTTTAGTTATTTTATCTATCCATTTAGTTTTTATGAGAATGTAATTAGTTTAAACAAAGTCAATTTTAAATTTTTGTTTGAAATGTATATTCACATATTTTACTTAGAAAAATTATGATTTTTATAACCCACAAAGAAAACATTGACTAATACATTTAAGATTTTTTCTACTATATATTTTATTGTCTGTAAATGTTTGTATCTAAGTGAGAAAATATAAAATTTCTGTTTGAAATTTTATGAATATATTTGCATTAACACATAGAGAATTATCTTATTTATTTCATATGATTTCGATAATATGCTTATAAGCCAATGTCTGATTAATTCCTAGTTGTATGACTGATTTGCATTTAGTATTAGTATGTACATAATATCAATAAATTCTCATGTCAAACCTGGTAATAATTCTGTGATATCATTTAAGGTAACTTCATCGCAGTAATTGAAACTGCTTTATTCAGCATCCTTCTTTATCTCCAATTCCCAAATGAATGAAATCTCTAATTCTGAACTTAGATTGAAAAAGTTTATATACATTTTTGACTGGTATGGTTTACTTTTCTATTGGAGAAAGTAAGAAGCAAGAAAATAACAATCCACTGCTGGATCATTCACTCTTATTCACTTTAGACCTTTATCACTTAAAAACGTTTGTATAGATAAAATTTTATAACTGCAGTTTTTTTCCACTCTGGATTCAACTACACCAGAAGAATTAACTTTTAGCAAGTTTTAATAATTATAAATTTATTTTATGCAATAAGCTAAAGATTTTTAATAATTAGTTATAAAAGGTTAAACTTTAAATAGCATTTCAGCTGATTATCACTTTTCAGATAGAAATATCTAACTTTAAAATAAGATAAAATGTTATGTACAATGTTTAAGCAATTTTAGATTTCTAAAAATTTTGTGACCTCTAAATGAATGAAAAAAGATTGGCAGAGGAATTAAAGAACTGAATTTGTGAAATTAAAATTGTATATATGCTGTTGTCTATTTTAAATATGATAGGGTAGTTTTTATCTTGTTTGTAATAACAGGTTTAATTAAGCTAGTAATTAATTTATGTTACAATAATGTTGGACCTGATTTGTAGTAATTTTCATTTGAACTTTTCTCATAAGCACTTAATTTTTAATACACAATGGATTAAATAAACGCACAATATTAGCTGAAACTGATGTTCCTCTGTTGTCAGACTTTTCACTCTTTCTCTGTCTGTCTCTCACTCTCTCTCCATATATATATATACACACATACTCACACACATACTTACATCTGTTTATATGCATATATATATATATATATATAAAGTATATTAATATATATATATATAAAGTATATTAATACTTCAAACATGTTTTTAATGAACTCTCATATTTGAATTGATGCTCTATTTTTATTTTTATTTGAAGTAATAAAAATATCTCAGATTAAAAAATAATTTCCATTAATTCTTTAGATACAATATATATATATATATATATATATATATACATATATATACATATACATAGTCAGTGATGTAAAAAAAAAACTAAATGATTTTTAAAGCTTGTATATATACTTTTATAACACACTCCCTCCTCTTATATGTGTGGGCTTTTATCCATCATTGATTTTTTCCTGCAGAATATACATTTTTCTTTTGATTTTACATTTCACCATTTTCTGCCACTCTGTCAAACACCAAATTTTGTCAGTCGCTTTTGGCTCTATTACGCAAAAATGCCCATACTCAATATTCCTTCATACTACTTGTGTATCTAATTCATCAACACTAATTTATATAACAAATAAATCCTGTAATTCACTTATGGATTTTTACTCTCCATGTAAATTATTTTTTAATATTACCACACATTAAATGTAAATAGCAATTTCTATGTAATTCCAGCCCTTCTCCTGATGATGATTAAAAGCTTCTACTTTCACTGCACTAAACAGAGTTGTTTTTGTTGTGTATTTTTACTGTATATAATTGATTTCACATCAAGAACTAGATTAAACATTAACCCATCAGGTGACTTGTATTGATGATTTCTTTCATTTTCCTCCTATTTTTATAATCATCTAAATCTACTGAACTAGTTCCAATGAAAAAATCAACTAGTATTGGTACTAAATCTCACCAGGAATTATTTGTAAATATCAACACTTCTATAGGGAAGCAGGAAAGAATAGTCATGTACCTTACAAAGGCAAAAAGTTGTTGCAATAATAAAAAAATTAAAAAAAAGAATTGATCTGAATTTAATCAGTACTATGTAAATTTTAAATCAAGCCACAAAATATTCATCTTTGTGTTTATCATTGTTACCAAATATTGCTTATAATAAACTTTATATTTGTTAGTCTTATCAACATCCTACTATTAACATTGGACTGATTGCATTTTTTGTGTCATAAAACTTAAAATTTCACTTTGGTTTAATAATCAACCAGAAGATTTCATTTTACTTTTTTTCTATCCTATTGTACATCAATAAAGACCACTGTCATTTTATTCTTTGAAGATGCAAGATATGTCTAGTCTACCAAATAATAAATAAATATATAAGGACAGTTTTCTATATAATAAAATGGTGTGTTCCTGTCACCTTTCATTTCAGTTTGAAAAGAAAATAATGCCTATATTCCTCATCACCTTGGACTTATTTACTGAATGATTTATATATTATATGTTTAATCGTAAGAAAGATCATGTGCCAAAATGACATGAATTAGGAATTAAACAAAATAAGGATGCAGAATCTTCCATTGAAAGTTAACTAAATAAGAAATATTTAAAAAAAAAAAAAACAGGATTATTATTAAATTCATGGCAGGAGTATGAGAAACAATTTTAATGATTTCAGTAGAAGTGGCAGTAAGGATAAAGCAGAAGTTTTTTATCATCTCACCACAAGCAAGGCAATAAAGCCTCTAGGATACAAGAGGTTACTGAGTGTTAAAGAATATGAGAAAAACTACTCTTAAGGAAATAGGAAAATCAAAGTTAAGAAGCTAGAAGAGAGTTCCACATGCAAGAAGTGCAATAGAAGAAACTATTAGTATAGAACTTAGTTACATCTAGCCTTTTTCAACTGTAAATTGATGCCCTTAAATTCATGAGGTACCATAGAGGAAAGTTCATCGGAACAATTACCATAAAATTATTTATAGAAAGGCTTTGAAAGCTACATTACAGCAGTGGGAAAGGGGCTGAAGCTGGGATGCCAGATCAGGACCAATAAGCTTGTTGTCACTTGATTTGATAACATTCCTAACTTCCCAAATATTTTGGTCTAAAATAGAAAACAAAAATATCAGCTACTGGAATTTTAAAATGTTTGTATTGCATTCCAAACATTAAGGATTGATGTACTATTTATAGCTTAGCTTGAACTGTTGATTGTAATCATTATTCAAATTTCTACATTTCTCTCCCTAGCTTGTTATTTGTGGTCATGTATGCCTACTTATGGCATGTAAATTTGTCAGCTGCAAATTTTATTGAATTGCCGGGGATATTCATCCTGATTAATTACTTTGCTGCAACTAAAGGATATAAAAGTAGAATTGTGAAGTCATCTATAATCTGATGTTTGATTGAATAAGCTCATCATTTAGTTATTTTCTAACTTGTCTGTTCAGAGATTTAAGGTTGATTGCATATTTCATAGGTGGTTATGATTTTCACATAGGTGATTAGTGAGGATAATTTTCTGATACTCTAATGTTGGAGGGAAATATATATAATTGGTAATGGCTACAATAGTTTCTATAATTACCTGTATTCTTGTTATTTCATTAAGTGAGATCACCTGAGGAAAGAGTTACAGTTATTTATAAATTGTATCCTATTTGTTTTTTGTTTGTTTTTTAAATTATTATAAATAGCAGCAGTTCAAAATGGAAGCATTGGTGTAGAAAATTATCATCACTGAAGATATTTGTCATTTGAAAATTTTATATGATTTTAAGAAAAATCTATCAACATTTGTGAAATTAAGAAAAACAGGTATTTATCTAAAGAAAACAATACTTAATATTGCTGTATTTTTATTTTCATAAAAGTAGTTATCTCAGAATAAAAATTTATTTTCAATATATCTAAAAACCTTTAATACAGACATAGAGGATTAGACAAAACATAAAAAAATGATACTAAATTTATCTTAAAAGCTCAATTAGAAATGAAGTTATGACCACTCAAACTTTATCATTTTTCTGTCAATTTCAACAGTGTATAACTGAAGATGCAAACTTCACACTAGTTAAAAATCATAAATGTAATGCCATGTAGATAGTCTTAAACTAAAAGAAATAGAATACTAATGGAATCAATAATTATTAGAAATGGACCAGCCTAAACATTGGAAAAAGTTATATTCTCAAAAATGTAATAGTTAAAACATGATACAGATGTGCAAATCTGATTTCATATAAATTTCATTTCAACAGCTTATGCACTGCAACTTCTTGCTAAGATTCATAGCACAACAGAGATAAAGCTAATTTTATAAAAAAACATTTTCGCCATATAAAAGCAGACAGAAACACAATTTGACAGTAGGGCAAAAACAGTTTAAAAGTATACCATCCTGGGCATGCCATAAAAAATCTATTATCTATTGAAGGAAAGTTTCTTAATTTTTGGATGAGGAAGTCAACAAAGCAGTTTTTTTCTGTGTAATATGAATACTTTTTCTTATGCATGTATCTAATTTTGTGAAATTACACAATTTTTAACAGTAATGGCTACAAAACTTAGAAATTTGTTTTGTGAAATGAATCATTTTGCAACTTTAAATCTGCAGTCTTTGCTAATCAATTTGCTAGTAAATACTGGTCCAGAATCTTGTCAGTTTAGACATAGACAGTCAAATGAGAATAATATATTTCTATAGCTTAAATAAAGAGTTCAGTTCAAAATTCCCTAAGGTTAATTCTAAAGGTTACCTAAACAGGCATCTGAAGAAGGCCAGAGAGTACAACAGCAATGAGAACATTAGTCTAAATGTAAAAAATGAGAACATTAGTCTAAATGTAAATGATAATTCCTCATCCCAGAAATGCAGAGACCATCTAACTTAAACATCTAGATACACTACATGGGACATCAAAATTTAAGTTTAAAGCTAAGCAACTCTCCATTTTTAAAGTTTCCAATGAAAACCTATAACTGGCATTTGTTGTATTTTCCCCCTACCTTCTTAATATAAAATTGATCCCATTGATAAAACCATTATTAGTGTGAATCTCCTTCTCAGAACAAAACATTAATGTAGAGTTTTTCCATTTTATCATTCACTTAACCACAATTAATTTGATATATAAATTTGCATCCCTATTTTAAAATTCAATTTGTAAAATGTTAAAAGTAAAATTATGATAGATTAAAAATTGTTAAAAAGTTGAATAAAATCTTTTAAAAGTTTTTAAACTTGTATGAAATCTATAATAAATTTTCAACATCTAATACAAAATTTATCCATTTATCAGATTGATATGATTTTTGAAAGGATGTGAGAAGTTTTCATTTTCTACATTTCTGCAATGCTTTACTCCTCAAATAATTTGGAGATGTATGCTTGCAAAACTTTTGAAATAATTCCCAAAGAAAAAACTGATTGACAAGCAAACCATTATTTTGAGCTGTCACATTTTTTAACATTTGAATTTCATTTGTTTTTTCTACTTTTTAATAATTTGACTGACATATTCACATCAGCAGGAATTGATACTTCACTGCATAAACATGTTTTTTTTTCTTGTACTAGGTTTATTAAACTTTATATCTCTATTTCTTTGTACAGAAAAGTTCCAGAGCCCAGATATATTTTCACTGGAAATTACTGCATTTGAGTAAGAAAGGGGATTGAAAAATTTTCTAAACAAGTGACCTTCCCAAAATATTTCTGTAGTGAGGAATTTCTTAGGAAAGCATTATGATGAAATTAGACACACTGACACTCACAGTTATTCTAATATGTACTAATAAGTGCCTATTGACATAGCTCATCAACTCTTAACCTTCCTCCTTTTTTTGTAATGAACACAATGATGTATAAAGAAAAATTTGCATCAGTAATAGTCCAGGTATTACAGGAAGTAAAAAAAAACAAAAACAAAAAATGTCCTACTTCAGCTTTTATATTCTAAAGAAGTACAAGAATCATCTTATATCTAAAGAATAGCCAGCTAGCACAATACCATAGTGTAGCATTATATTTTAATGAGAACATGAGACAGAATCATTCATATACCACATTAAATTGTTATTCAACTCCAGACTTCTTCAATTACTGTCAGCAAGTGGATGTGCAGCCCTGGGTTCCTTTCTGAATATGGACTCTACATTCTCACCAAAATGCAAGAGACCCTCTTCTTTTCTTTTTGGGGCGGTTGTGTTTATATATCTACCTGTCATGTTTTACTACATGTGCACATCTTAAGCACAGCTGGGTTCATCAGCATTTACATGATGAAGGCAGCCACTCACATCAGGTGAATTGTAGATCTGCTCCAAACAGCTAAGAGGTTATTTCTCAGGTCAGGATGCAGATATATTTGGCTTCTCTGAAGCTTTGACATAACACTGACCACAAAGTTTATTTTGGCAACATGGAGCTGAAATACTGAAAGTAGATGTGCTTTTTAAACCCATAGTTAATTTTCATAACTCGGCATGTCAGCTTTTGAGTCACATTTTGGCAAGCATATTAAAGCCACTATCAAGCAGAGGAGGTTTTATGTATCCTTTATGACAGGTAGAAAAATAACTGGTTTCTTTTCTGGGTTCAATATTCATTGTCAAGAACCCTGTCTGTGAGGTAACCACTTTTCTCAGTAATTGCCAACATTTATGTGAAATTTTCTTTTTAAGAATTAACTCTGTCTTCCACTTTCTTGAATCTGTCAAGCTGGTTTACATATGTGGATGATAATTTTATCCCATGAGCCCACAAATAGGACATACAGGGCTTATTCAATCATGTGAACTCAGAGTACTATGAGTATACTGTTCACAGTGATGGAGAAGGAATATAAGAATAAATTTTCTTTCCTTTTTTATAACATCCTGATTACCTGTATAAAGTATATAGCACTAATGTGTATAAATAGCTGATGCATACAGTATTATATCTAAACACTGATTTCAACTATTCCTTATGTATTAAAAAAGCAGTTGGGTACAAATCATCAGCAGTAATCAAAACTGGAAGAAGAAATGGCTTATTAGGAGCACACTCTGACATAACTATCCTTCATTGATTGTTTCTAGAACAATAAATGGGAAGAGAACCTCCATAATCACCAATTATTTTGCTACAGTAAACATTTCTTACATAAGAAGTATAGTGAAAGATCCAAAGCATTTGAAAATATTACAGCATGAAGGTAGTATTAACTAGTAAAACCTTCTTGATCCTTGACTAAAAAGATGCATTTATAACATACTTTGCATATGGTAAGGTATATAAATGGGGAAACAAGTTGTCTTCTTACAGTCACACTTGAAGAATATAAAAAAGAAAGCTATAACCAAAGCAAAGGTGGAAAAATTTTATGTAGTTGATCATATCTGGAGAGAAATGGGTTATATGCATATACTCTCTGTGCTAAATGAGGGCCAGATAATAGGGATATTTTGTTGGATTACAGATTACAAACACCAGATCAGGTCCAGTATTACTGATTCTTCTTTGGATTTTATCAAGGAGCTCTAGATATATAGCAGGAGCACTGGACCATATATCCATATATAGCAACTATATTCTAAACATGGACAAATGGTAGACTTATAGATATGTAAGATAGTTTCTGGAGAGAAAAATTTTCTAACACAACTTAGTGAACCAACTTTCTTAGCAGCTGACCTAGTAATGGATTCAATATTGTCTTTCCACTTCATGTCAACCCGAGAAGGTGCAATGAGTCACTATCCTGGAGATTAGTATCAGCCATGCTGATAGAAGGCAGAAAGGGGTATCTCAGTTGATTACTAGAGAGTAGCTTAGTTTTAGAGGTGTTAAAATTAAGCCATCCTTTACTCCAGTTAGCAACAGACTGAAGGTCGTTTTTACCACTCGCGGACAGTTTGACTTTATCAAACTGATCAAACTTACTATCAAGACAGAAGTATATGGTTGTGTCATCAGCATAGATGCCAAGTTGGGAGCTGATGCCATCAGGAACGCTGACAGATACCTGTATTAGTACAAAAGGATCATTCCACTATGGATTTCGTTAATCGGACTGACTTCCTCATCTTGGTTGCTTTCCTCACAACGTTTCGGCCGTCTGATCCTCCGGCCCTCCTCAGGTGCATCTCGAACTCGGGAACCGTCGGTCTGGAATTTCGAACCCAACCCTTTATTGTTACGGGGGGACCATGTTCTCGTTCCATTAAGGCCATCGCTGCTGCTACTACTGCTTGACGCCATCGTTGCTGCTGCTGTTGCTTCTATTATCGTTGTCACCGCTCTTGTTTGTCGCTGCCACTGCCTTTGCTCGGGATTGAACTCAGAACATCGGGAGAAACTTGCAATCACTGTTCCAACGTCCTAGTCGCCTCGGCCATGTGTCACTGGGACACATGGCCGAGGCGACTAGGACGTTGGAACAGTGATTGCAAGTTTCTCCCGATGTTCTGAGTTCAATCCCGAGCAAAGGCAGTGGCAGCGACAAACAAGAGCGGTGACAACGATAATAGAAGCAACAGTAGCAGCAGCGATGGCCTTAATGGAACGAGAACATGGTCCCCCCGTAACAATAAAGGGTTGGGTTCGAAATTCCAGACCGACGGTTCCCGAGTTCGAGATGCACCGGAGGATCAGACGGCCGAAACGTTGTGAGGAAAGCAACCAAGATGAGGAAGTCAGTCCGATTAACGAAATCCATAGTGAAAACCCCTCATCCCAAAAATATAGACAATTACTAGGATCATTCCAGATAACAAAGTAAATGTTGGAGAATTCTTTTGTATATAGTTTGGAATCAACTTGAGTGTTCTCATAAAAAATGAACTGTTTAAATGCAGCTACCAAAAATAGCTGAAAAAAAATGTTCATACCTGAAGTTTTTTTTGCTTACGATATTGATTTGATTTTTTTATTCATTTTCAGAATTAGAGAAACGTGGCTACTTCCACAGTGTTCATGAATTTCCTCCTGCAGAACCATTTACAGGCTGCCCAAAGACATACCCCAGCCAAAGTGCAAAAAATACAGGTAAGAGTATGTATATATTGAAGGTGATCATTTCAGAAAAATATTAACCCTTTAGCATTCAATTTGCCCTGTAAATATCAGTTCTCAGTCTTCAACCCATCCTACTATACTCTGTCATAATATATGACAACATCATAACAAATAACACAGTCCCACAAACAGCTTTGAGAGCTAATATTTACAGTGCTGATTTGTGCATGTTGAATGCTAAAGGGTTATTAGATAATTGGGTCTTAATGCATCTTCTGTTGAGTTTGAATTTGAATGTATTAAAAGGAATATTTCTTGATTGCATGAAAGCTTAAATCATGCTACAATTTCTTTTTCTTTTTTCTTTTTTTTCAAAAAAATGATCAGATCAAAATTACTGTTGATAAAGAATTAAAGAATATTTCCAATATTTTCAACACACATGAAATGTTGCTTATATTTTCTTAAAAACAGAAAATACTTTTGTAACCTTAAAAAAACAAGAGCAGCCCTATTAAGTTATTTTTTTTAAATCTCAAAAATAAGTGAAGTAACATTTTGTACTCTGTCTTTAATAAATAATTTTCATATTTCTCACTTGAATTTATTTAAAATTGGATAGTTTATGCTTAACATTTTATCAATTCAAAATCTACAAATAATCTAGCATTTCCTCCCTGACTATTGAAATTCATTTAATCATTTACATATATTGTTTCATGAGTATTCTCAGTGACAAAATATTGGTATAAAAATAGTGAAATGTTTGATTGTTGCCCAGTATCATAAATGACAGTTGTTAGGGATATATCAGAGGTCATTCACACATTATGGGAGGCTGGCAAGAAGATAGCTGTAGTGGTAGGATTCTCTAGGTTATTATCCTGTGGAATAATCCTAAGTGGAGAACTTGGAGCCTTAAAACTAACCTACCTGTTGATGATTGATGCTGCTTGTCACACTTCTCTTTTCTACTACTGAGGTCCTCATAGCCTAACATATGGACTGATACTTTCAGTCGTCTGCTTCTTCAGTGTTCTCTGCCTAGTATTTTACTTAATTCAACAGTAGTTAACCTTTACAACTCTGCAGACATACATGTCTGTTGGCAATACTCTTTCTCAATATTCTCCAGACAGACATATTCACAGAGTGACAGAACTTTGTTTCAAAAGGAAAATATGTTTCTAAAAATAACATATTACTATGGAAATGGCATCATTAAAATTGTTCTATGAACTGGGAATGACTGAATATCGGCCATTTTCTCCTAATTGAAATAGTTGTTTTATCTACAAATTTCAATAATGTTTTTTTAAAAGTGTTTGTTTTTCAATCACAATGATGACCCAGGGTGAGGCATGAATCTGTTATGTTGATAGAGGAACATTTTATGGTCAATGAGAGTGACAAAGAAGAATTTTTCAAATTTGCCCATACAGATATTGGTTATGTGCATGACAGTGAAAGTGATTCTGCCCAAAAGGTGACATTTTCAAACCATCACAAACATATGATCACCCCATGGCTACCAGTTTTCCTATATCTCAGACCTACAAATGTTAATCAAGAAATTAATAAGGTAGATAGTTTTCATCTTTTTTTATCTGATGAGGTTATTTAATTAATGGGAGTGGAAACTAACCAGTATGCAAACAATGTGAAAACAAAATTAGGTGACACAGCAAAGCCCAACTCGCAAATCAGAGCTTTGAAAAAATGAAAGCATTTTTGGCCTTACTTTTGTTAATAGGTTTGACAAAGTTGTTGACCATGTTCACCATAGTCTATGAATACATAATCCAGCACAGTACGTAATCTGTTCAATGAAACAGCGTTAAAGATTAACACTAACGAGTCAGACACTCTACTAAATCTGACTATATTGCCAATACCACCAGCAGCTGTTCCGTAATTCTTCAGTCTTTGATATCAAAGGCTGCCAGTGAATATTCCGGAAAAAACATGGCCGCCTTTGAACACATTTTATTGAATATTTTGAGCCTTCTGATTGGTTAACTCTTCTATTGGTGAACTATAAAATGAGTCAGCTCATTTTGGCTGGCTCACTAGTACACCAAGGTACCCAAAAACTCCAACAAAAGTGACCTTCATAATTTGTCTTTATAACAACTATTATATATGCAAGTTTTTCACAATATGATGAGTAGGAATCATTTTTTCAATTCTGTTATATTTTTTTTAGTTTTCATGATTTTTTTTTGTCAAAATTTATATGTAGAGTAAGAAACATATGTCTATATTTTCTACATCCTTTCATGCAAATAACCTGAAAATTTTATAACAATATCTCTAAAACCCTAAATGTTACAGTGCTATTAATATACCCACTATTCAAAAACTTACTACACTCAACATTAATATGGATCCAGGGGCTACAACTCTGAAAGTTAGTGCTGAGTTGTAAAGGTTAATGACTACACTTTTCCCTCCATACAAGATCAGCTATGCTTGACTTCACTGTCTCAACTTTAATTATGGCTTTTTGATGTTCATCCATGCTTACTTTTAAGAGGCACCTAGTTTTACATTTATATTCTTTGCAGCTGTGGGGCAGTGTGTACTCAGTGGAAAATGTGGCAAGCAAAAACTGAGCAGTACTAAAATAAGAGCTAGAGAAGATATCTTTAGACATGGTTTATGAAACAAGAACAATATATATATGTAGATTAAATAAAGGGTTCAGTTCAAAATTCCCTGAAGGTTATCCAGATGAACAAACAGTTAATGCCATAACAGGCAAAATATTGTGGTAAAAACAACAAAGATGAGGTCTATCAGTATGTCTTAGATCATCATCTATATCAGATATATTAAGGACAAGTTTGAGATCAATGAATTTGTCTTCCTGCATGATCACCCACTTCACAAAACAAAATTGACAAAATAATGGTTTAAGAAGAGGGGGATAACTGTTCTTAATTGGTTTACAAATAACCCAGAGGCAAATCCAATAAAAGATTTATTGAAAATCATCAAGAGGATATTAAGAACAAATTACCCATCAAATTTTGAAGAATTGAAATGAGTCATTAGTGATGTGTGTGGGCTTCAGTGGTACTGGGTGTTGCTGTAAGTTAATTGGTTTGAATTACAATGAATGAAAGAGCTAGTAAATTCCAAATGTGTTACAATGAAATATCAATATACTAATACAGTTCTTCAAAATTGTCTTCATTAATAAATACTTTGTCTTGATAAAAACAGCTTTTTCACTTTTCTGTTACTCACTATAACAGTCTTTAAATTTCAAATGAAACATTTATTGATGAAATACTACAAGATTATTTTTTTATATCAAATTGCTATACCTTTAAGAGTAAACTGTCCAATATTAAAAGAATTTGAGCAAGAAATATAAAAATTAATCACAAAAAATATAGTATTCCATTTTTTTTTTAATTGCTGTAAAAGCAAATTTTTTCTTTAAAATTTGGTGGGAGATATGAGAAAAAGTTAATGACCACAGGCAATGCTAAGAATATCTCATTTTATAAGAGCTTGTCAGAGTAAGTCCAATACATGCATCTTATTTCAGCAAATCATAATTGATTTTTCTAAGTCTGTGGTATTCTTTGAAGAGTGTGTTTTTACACTACAGTAAATTATTTTGCTTTATCCATCCATAAAAGGATAATAAATTTTCTTAATGTTCTAAAGAATTATGTCACTTGCTAATTTTTCTTTTCTTTTTTTCCCCTCAAACAGCAAATCGTCGGGCTCCACCACCACCACCACCTCCTGCAGGTGTTTCAATAGCACGATGAGTCATCTCTGAGTGTTTTATTTTCTCTACCCCACACTACTCCATATCCCTGCAGATAAAATTTTTTTCCAATTTGGGAAATCTGCCTCACCCATGGAGCTGATGACAATGAACTAAGAACAAATTTGATGACCACAATCAAATGTCTTTTTTTTTCTCAATGATGGTTCTGTATATTCGTTTTTGATTTTGTTTTCCACTCTTTTCCTGAAATCACAGTTAATCAATACTGAAAACCAATTTCCAAATTTTAATTGTTTATTTCAGTTTGTAACTTACTAACCTTGCCAACCCCAACCCTATCTTTGTTTATGGTTGGTATCTGCAGGTCATAATGATATGCAGACAACCAACGAGAATGACACTGTGCAAAACAAAAAAAAATAAACAAAACAAATGCAATAATATCTAAAACTAATTATACTCTTTGATTGCCATAGAGAAATTTGATCAATTTTGTAACTAATATATACATACTAAAAAAGAAACAAACAATCCAAATTAACAGGCATTTGAACATTTCTTTCTTTATATTTGCAGAAAACTCCTGAACTACTATGTACAAAGTCATGTGGTCATATATATATATATATATATATATATATATATACACACACACATGCCCAAACTTCAAAATGTATATACATTATATAATAGCATGTGTGGTTTGGTTACGCAAATCTCTTGTGTATATGATTTGGTTGAAGGGGATTTAAGTTTTTAATATTTCTCAATTATACAAGTATTTTTTGATAAGATAAGAAGCTGGTTAAAAAGAAGTTCAACTGACAGACTTATGATCTGTAATTGTATCCAAAATACAAAGTATAAGTTGAGCTGATCATTATTAAGTATGTTCTTACTTTTATCATCATTCTAAACAAAGAATTTTATTTCACTTGTAACAAATTGAGGATTTTGTATAAATAGAAAAAAAGGCTTAAAAAAGGAGGAAGGATTTTTTCTTTAACCAAAGGCAGAATCTAAAACAATGTTTAATAATGCTAATATTTTCCTTGTGATAATTTGGATATTGTGTTAAGAAAGCAGTTAATGATTTTGTACATTCTGTGGCTTCTTCATTTGTATAGCTAAGGACAATGCAACATTTTTTTTATCATTCATAAAACAACCATTGCCTATGTTGCTGCTGCTTACTAAAATATAATTATGAATGAAAAAAAAAATGCTAACAAGAATTATATAAAAACAAAAATTTTGATTTAGGGATATGCATATGGTTTTCACAATGGGCTTTTTTTTCTTTTTTTTTGTGTGTGAAACTATCAAATTTACTGGTGTTAGATGTTCATAGTCACACACACATGCAAAATGCAAAATTATAGTTGGACATGGCTATTCAGATTTGACTTTTATGCCTTAAAAAGTTGTTAATGTTTTTGGGTGAATCTTTGCAAACAGGTACTATCTAATATTTGAATTATTTTTGTTTAATTCTACTTATATTAAGTTCAACTGTTACTGCTTGCCAAAACTCTGAAGGTATGAAGAAAATGGTGCCCATTTTAAACATATTGTTTGCACAATGTGCAGTTACATAAAAAGTCATTTTGTAATCTGATGCTCATGTACACACATATATACACACACATACACATTAATAGAAACAGTAAATATAACTTTCAACAAATTTGAGCTTGTTTTTTTATTTTTTCAAGCATCACACATGTACAAATTCTGTATTTGAGTATGTTAATTTATGTTTGGATTTCCAATTGTGAGGGAAGGAACAAATGTTTAAATTGGGGAAGCTACAAGAAAGATTAAAAAGAAAGAATGGCAGAAACAAAAAATAGTACTAAAAAAAGTAAAATATATATGGACTTTTTTAAGAATTTTACTTTTGGATGTGGTCTGTGCTTGTCTCTGCAATACCAGATCTCCAAGGCTGATGTCAATGAAAGCAGGTGAAGATAATAAAAAGAAAAATTTGACGTTATAAGAGAATGACTGCAAATTTTAGAGATTTTTAAATGCAATAGTTTATATAATATTCAGATCAAAGATCTTGTATATTTTTTTGCTTTTCTTCTAAATCCATTTATAACTGGGATATATTATATGTGGTTGAATATACTTGTGAAATATTTGTACAAACTTTGACTTGTCTCTCTCATCTCCAAAGCTGTTAGTTTTTGCAGTTTTTCTTCCTTTTTACTTGAGTTTTATCTTAATGGTTATTTTTGTCAAATTATTTATATTTTAATGATAGGATGCTAAATAAATACTTATCGATAGAATGAATTTATTTTTCTTAAATTTCCCAAAATGAAACTTCTAAACATTATTTCTTTTTAGAAAAAAGGATTCCCTATAGTTCATAACTTTCATATGAAAATCTGCCTTATGTGTTTTTCTTGTTTAGGGGAAGCTGAAAAAAAAAATTAAATTTTTGTGGCGTCAACAAAATGGATGAAACAAATTACTTTTTCCTAGTAGTTTAAATACACACACTTTCTGACTGGTTTATTTATTTGAATTTAATCCAGTATATATCTCATTTTTCTCAGATTAAAATACCTAGTCTTTGATGCCACATAATTTTCTCATCTTACAAATTGTAAATATGCAAGATGAGATTTTTCCAGAAAGTTATTTGTAATCTTCAGTCTTGATCAATCAACTTCCAGGAAATAAAAAAAATAATTTTAAACAAATTATGATAATGTAATCAAGATTATTTTTAGTAATAAGCCTCAAAATATTTAAATTACATACATAATTTCTAATAAGTTGAAAAATTCAAGTTTGTAAATGCAATGTAGATGGACAGTTAATACATTATTCACAAACTTTTTTACAGGAAGACAAAAGAAAATTTATTTTTCTTTCTTTCCAATTTTACCAGGATTATAAGCAAACTGATCGGAGTATGTTTATATAAAAAGTTTACTTTTAAAAATTTATGTCAATGTATTTGTGCATAAGACTGTAAGGTGATGATATTTATATAATGTAGATTGAAGATATTCTTCCTTTTCCAGATAATGTCAATGAATAGGTGAAGTAGCATAATCTGCTGATCACAGAAGCTTATGTCTGTTAAATGATCATGATGTGGATGGTGAATTATGATTATATTAGGTCCTGAGATTATATCATCTGCTGGTCAAAATCCTCAGTTTAGCAGCTTGTGTCAATTTATAAGTAAAAGATAAAAATAATTGGGAGTAGAATTCATCGGTGATGTTGCTAGAAAAACATCCCTAACTCTGTTGATTTTTCATGTTTATTCTCTTAATCCTAAAGTTTCCAAGCAAATTTTGAAAGATTTTCCTCAATGATTGTACATTCCAAGTCAAAATTTCAGTCAAGTTCTACTGACTTAAATATGTTGCCATATGTAAATATAAACTTCAAATGTTCAACCATAACAAATCTTCCTTCTTCAAATTAAATAATCTTTAACAAGTTTTTCTAAATTTGTGTATACAGGAAAGCTTCAATTAAAAATATTTTGATCCAGACTATATGTGCTAGAATGATTGACTACATTTGTACTTTTCTTATTCTATACCAAATATGAATTTAGTTCCTTCACTTTTGAAATACAGTAATGAGCTGATGGGAAAGTTTTTTTTGTTTTGTTTTTTTTTTTACTAAAATATCTACTATCTTAATTTTAGAAGGAAAATGGTCAGATAATTAGTGATTATCATGCAATGTTTTACAGGGGAAAAAGATATTTGGGAATCTGGATTAAAATTGAGAAAACTTCTCAAGTTGGTGAATTTTAAAATTAAACTATTCTTATTTTTTTAATGATTGTGCTGATAAAACTCAACTTTAAGTTAAATGAAATGTTATATCTGTAAAGAGCTGTTTCCATCAAAGGAAGCTTTTGGCTCCAACTAGACTTATGATGTTAACCTCTGAAAATGTTAAGACTTTGAAGTGGACACCTGGATTTTATATTGCATTTCTCCAGATGTTCAAGTAAGGACTAAGTAAAGAAAATGTTTAAATCTCTTCTGTATTTTAGTTTTTTTTCTAACACTTGATCAGAGTTTATAAATGCTACTTATAGGCTTGAATTAAGCAAAGGCAACTGACAAGATGTATGTTTCTAGCAAGACAAATATTTTTTGTAAAAGAAAAAAAAATGAAAGTTCAAATTCACATGAAATATTATAAAAAGAAATGAAAAAAATGACCAGTAATTGATGTAAATTTCTTCCTGGAGTTGTCTCCTGCAGTGAATTCTTCTTGCTCATTTTGTTATTGATTGAGCATTGTCAATTTAAATCATTTGTTACATTACAGTTTTAACTTGTTTTCATCTTTTTAAATCTTTTTTATAGTGTTTTTCTTTTTTTTCCCTAGAAATTGAAAAAGGACAATCTTTTGTTATTTTTGCTGTTATTTGTACATCTGTTTACAAAATCTCTTTCTTGAGCCTGTGCTAGTTTTTGATTTATGAAGTTGTGCAACTTTGTATGTTCTAGGAGATAACATGGCAGTCTTAAAATGTTGTGTTCTCCTTGGTTTCTCACCCCAAAACTTTCACCAAATAATAAAATCATGCTTTATCAGTGCATAAAATCTATAATTTTTTTAGATTATGTTTTAAGTCTCTTGGAACTCTTAGAATTATTTTAGTTGCTTAATATTACTACTTGAAGACTTGAATTATTTCTGCTAAGATCAGTTTTCAGACATTCGCCTTATCAAGTGAACTGCCTTATCTGTATCAACTGTTAAAGATATTGTTTTAAAAAAATAAATTATATGAATATATTTTCTGAGTGATCAATGACCATTGGTTACTATTGATCCTTCACAATACAGTCCAAAAGTCATACACTTAGACAAATAAAACACATATGAAACCTGTTGGTTTATAACTTATTAGTATATCATAAAACAATATAATACAAAATGCTAACAATTTTGGACTGCACTGTGTTGGGTTTTGGGGGGGGGGGGGGGGGTTAGTCATGCATATACTCTTAATTATTCTATTCTCTTAGTTGATTAGCCTTGTTAGAATACAAAATTGGAAAGAGACATAAAATAAAAGTCAAAACTTGTATGATTATTTTTTGCCCTCTGGAGCAACTTGTTCATGATAGTTTCGTTTTTCTTTTGAAGTTTGTTTCAAACTCAATAATTTTTCAATAGAATGATCTGCCTTTTCTTTTTTGTGTAGTTTTCTAGGTAAAATGGGGCAATTTTTAATGATAAACTAATTAGAAGAGGAAAGAAAATTCCTACAAAAGGAATTTATTAGAGGTGATCATTTGATTCTGATCATGATTTTTTTGTTGTGTACTTACTTTATCCCTTCAAAAAACCTTAAGTTTCCAAAAGTGAAACTATTTGAAAATTATTAATGTCTGAAATGTATTAAAGTATCCCACTGTATTTCAACTGACAACTTTCGTTGTATAAAGGGGCCTACATTTCATTCAACAGTAATGACCGCCCAACATGTCCCTGTACATTTATGTAAATTATCATTGATTAAAATACTTAATGGAACAGTGTTGGAATTTTACAAATAAAATATTAAATCTGTATAAGTTTATTTTGTTTTATTCTTAAACAAGCCTGTAATAGTTTCCCCCATCTTTTTGTATCTATGAAAACAAACTTTTATTTAAGTTAGAAGTGTATAAGAATTGTTAATAAACCAACATTCTGTTGCAACCTCTTATGTCTAGGCTTCCACAACATTTTCAATGTTATTTTTTCAACTTTTAAAATAATAAGATTGGGGGAAATTGTGAATTTGAATATTATTTTGTATATTTATTTACTTTAGGGTATGTTTAGAAGAATGGATGATATGACTAATGATGTAGCCAAGATAAATTAGAGAACAATATGGATGTTGCTCACATGTTCTGCTTCTACTTATCTGACAAAGAATTTAATGAATAATTACAAATTTTAAGTTGAATGCTATCCCAAGTGCTAACAGCAATTGTCATAAAGGAATAAAAAATTTAAATTATTAGAATACACAGTATAAATGTTATTGAGTAGAAGAAAAAATAGACAACTCATCTGTATCATTCAGTTACTGCAGTATGGAAGTTCTAGACTGACTTCATCTCATCTTAAACTAGTCTACGCACTAATGATTGAAAGAAGCCATTATATTTTAGTTTTGTCATAATACTCAAATAAATTACCAGCAAAAGAAAGAGTCCTTGACAACAGTATCACTTGCTTTGGTATCGTACCATCATTATTGTATTATAATATTGATTATATGAAAATTGTTCCTAAAGTCATGCTTTAATTTCTACCAATAACTGTATTTTTGCCATCAATGATTTGGATGACTTGGATTTTATGTTTTGACAGTTGTGCAAAGCCATCCAGAATGTCTCTTGTTATCCACATTGCTGTTACTGAAATGAATTACCCATCATTTACCTATACTCTCATTTGCTGCTTGCTCTCCATAAGCGTTCAGCGTAGGTTCACTTTTCTACATGGAAGAATTTAATGGTACATCTCATGATACACATCATGTTTCATATGCACTTTTATATTTGACGCTACTTTGTTATACTGCCAAACAGTTACTATTTGTATGTAGCAAAGAAAATGCTGAATTACCTTGTCAAATCAAGAAACATCATACCAAAGAAGGAATATCCAAAAAAGAAACAAGTCAGTCACAGGTGTTGCCATGAATGTATCTTGGATATGCTAATGTTGTGTGTCCTCTCTCTCCCTGTTGACCAATGAAAATATTGTTCCATTGATAAAAGCAGTTGGTGTGTTTGAATTGGTGGGGAAAAACAGATTTTGTTTATTTTGCTACCGAATCCGTCAGTATGGTATGTTGGATTTCTGTTTACATGTATTGGGATTTGTGACATAGGACCTGCGAATCGAGATTTCAATTTTTCTTTCTGCCCCTGGATCTATGGACTTGATTTGTTTACTTCTGCTGTGGAAGTGATCTGCCACATCAAATTTTGAACAAAAGAAAAAAATGTGGGTTATTAATAAAACTGTTCAACCTCTACTGCTATATGATCAGCATCAGGCTCTGATGTGGGACAACATGATCAAATTACTTTCTGGATTACCCTTAATGTATGCGATAACCATGCTGTCCACTACTATGATAGATGCAACATATGTACATCTTAATAGATTTGTTTTTTTTCTTTTCAAGTAAAAACACATGTAATTCATAAAAATTATTGCATTCATGTTCTATAATGGATCATATTTTAAATTGTATTTGCCCTTTAGTTTACTTTTTTGTTTTGTTTTTTAATTAAAATCAATCACAAGTGTTTTTTTTTAATCAATTTACAAACATTTTAAACTTTCCTCTTGGGCCAAATTATTTTGCCAAAGACTAGCTGCTTGAAAAACATTATGATAACAGAAAAAAGCTAACTGCATTTTTCAAATTATTTACATCAAAGATATCTAACTTCAAGCACTAATTTCATGATGGATGATACATCCAAGATGATGCTCAACAGCAAATATAGTATTAATTCTAGGTTTCTAAAAATATCCAATATTGTTTATAGGTTAATGAAAATCTGGTATTACAGAGCTCTACTTATAACACATTAATGCCCACATCACGAGAATTAGTTAATAAAAATCATAGACGTGAAATATTTTAAATTCACATTTATACAAGTAGGAAATGTTATAAAGACAAAATAAAATCCATAAATAAAAATAAAAACTTAAGGATCTTTAAATAGGAAAATAAACACACATTATGTAAACTAGTTATAATAAGTTCAGTTGGCGGAATCTTTTATATTGTATTTTTCTAATTTTCAATTAAATTTTGTCCATTCTGATCAAATTATACATAAACTGCTATTTTTGAGTTCTTTCAAGCATCTCAGTCATTATAAGGAACTAAATGTTGTCAATTTTGTAGACAAAAGTTTTGTTAGCTAAATTTAAAATTTAAATACATATGTAACATATAAGTGATGTTATGTGTAGAATGTTTTCACAGAGCTTGACAATACCATTAACATTAAATATTTTCTACAAATTATCACTATTTTAAATATTTTGTACACATTTGAAAATGTTGTCTCCTGTGGTGAAAGATATTTAATGTGGGCTGTTTCTTTTGTATAATATTAGCTTTGAGTATTTTGAGTCTTTCTTTACAATGAGTATAATATAGTAATTTAGTATTGTCTTACATAAATAGTTGTATTTTGGTTGCTTTTGATGCGATCATTATGTGCATGCATTTCACTTGGGTTAATTTGTCACTTAATAAAAAAAAACATTAAATTCTTAGAGTTGTGCTTGTGTTACAATGTAAGTATTTAATGTGTTCTTTTAGTTTATTGTTATTAGAAATTGATTTGTTTTCTTTGGCTTATAAACCCTTTTCAGGTTATTTGAAACCAAAGAATGATTTTGGATTGTTTTAATTTTTTTATTGAGATAATAATGATTTAATCATACAAGTCTTATTAATTAACCAATAGCTGGGAGGATAAGAGTTAGATTCATACCTTTCCCAAGGGTATTTGCACGTAATATAATGAACCCTACTGAAATTGGGACTCAAGTCATTATCCACTACATTACCTGCACATCCAAGATTACTGCACCTGGTGTTCCCAAGTGGTCACCCGTCTAAGTACTAACCAGGCTTGACATAACTTCAACGATCGTATGGGAATTGTTATTTAAACATGATCTGGCTATTCTATTTTTAATGTTGTTTTTTTTTGTCTTGTTTATAGTTAGAATGATTCTGATTACTATAGAATAAGTTAATGTTTTTGTGTTTACATCAGGGATGTTTGGTTGAGTTGTTTTTCCTGAGATTCTTTAAAGATAATTTTATTTTTTTAATTTGTCAACATGGTTGGGGAAATTCTTAGTAATATTTGTTTTAGCTTGCTCTCTTCAAATAATAGCAAACAATAATGTGTATATAATATTAAGTATATTTGTTTTGTGGTGTTGTCAAGCTCTGTGAAACTCTTCTATACATATCACTTAAAAGATGCATGTATCATTTCATGACCAGCAAGGCAATAAAGCCACAAAGACATGAAGGGTGATTGAGAAGGAAAGAATCTGAGAAAAATCATTATTAAGGTGAGAGGACAATAAAAGAATAGGGTTCAAGTAGATAGAAGATGACAATTGACATTGCTTTCAAAATTTTGAAGATCAAAGTTGACAGGAAAGAAAGAAACTGAAAGAGAGTTTTACAAATGAGAAGTGGGAGTAAAGATACTGTTAGAATTTATGGTTACATTTGCAATTTCAACTGTAATATGATATGACCTCACCGCAAATCTAGTACTGCACTTAAATTGATTAAAGTACTAAAGAGGTAAACTCATCAGAACGGTTACCATGAAAACATTTTTAGAAAAAGCACAGGCAAGCTAAGTTAGAGCAGCACGAAAATGACTGAAGCTAAAATGTTAGGTTAAGGACAATAATATTGCAGATTCTTCTTTGAATTTTTTGCACCAGAAAAATTGTCTAGCACAACACAGTGAACCAAATTTTATAGCAGCTGACCTAGAAATTGATTAAATATAATTGTTCCACTTTATGGCAGTGGAAAATGTTAGCCTAAGAAGATGCAATTAGTCACTCTCCTGGAGGTTAGCATCAGCCATGCTGATGCATAGCAAAAAAGTTTCTCTAAGATGATTTGATAAGAAAGATTGAATTAAACCAAAATTTGTCAAGAAATACCATAACCTTTCAACTCCTGAAGATCAGTATGTTAAACCCTATCAAATACCTTAGAGATATCTAAAGCAACACACCATACTTCACTATTCTTATCTAAAGTTTGATAGTCTTTTTCAGCAATAACCATTAACATCTCAATAGTTGATCTAGAGAAGTGAAAACTATGCTGTTTTCTGAAAGAAGACTCTGCAAGGTGGAATGCTTAACAAATTCATTTTATTAAAGCCTATAGGAACTTGCCAAAAATTATGTAGAAGACTAATAAGCCATAAGAAGAATCACTTTCCATGAGTTCATTACTTTTAGCTCTATTGCAAGGATACCATCAAGTTCACATGCTTTGTGGGGATCCAGTTTAGTGATAACAGAACAGAGTCCATCCAGGTTTTTTCCTGAGTGAAAAAGTCAGGTAAACATACTCCAGATGAGTCAAGAGTAGAATTTGAAGAGAATTTATGAGCAAGGTATTCTGCTATATCAGTAGAAAATAACACCCCAAAGAAGAAAGGATGGACAGAGGATTTACCCATATTTAACATACCATGTGAATCAAGAAGCATGTGGCTACACCTGGTATATCCAAGATGGCACAAAAGCATCAATATCCACATTTACACAAGAAGAAACTTCAGTAGCACAGTTTTCTATAGGAAGTTTTAAAATTTCACTCCAAGGGACATTGGAAATCACAAAATGAATCCCAATTAGTATGGTGGTAATAGAAAGAAGTCTTTTGACTAGGGGTTTCATGTATAATTAATGAGTCAAGAGAAATGTCAAGCCTGATTCAAATTGCTTAATGGACAGTTGCAATGCTCAACAATAGTCTCTAACACTTTCGCCCCTGCCCCTCAACCTCCGACGTCTTACTCTCTGGGTTGAGGTGTCTACTCGGTCTTAACCGAACTTAAAGGAGTGACTGTAGGTCCCCTGAGCATCCGTAGATCATTCGACTGGTCCACTGGTTTATTCCTACCCACGTTGTGTTTGGTTTGATCCAGAAAACAGAAGTGATGTTCAACCATTCACGGTCAACTGAAAATGTAGACAAGGCTGGAGAGTCTGTGCTAAGAAATTCAGAATGCACAAAAAAAGGGTTAGGATATCCATGCTTACTTACTGAAATGGATAATTCGGAACATCCGTTTCTAATACTGGGGCAACCCTACTCCTTCGACTCTGTACTTGGCATGTTACACATTTCTTTACATGGTTCACATCATCATTAAACAACTTATTCCCAACAAGAAATCTCTTTGTCAGGCCAGGAAAATTGATCACTTCCCATTTATACTTTCCATTTTTTTTGGGGGGGGGGTCTCCCTCGTCCTTGAGGGAAGGTCGGAGGAGAGCTATCCTCCTAAACTCTTCCTCTCTTACATTGATATCTCGTACCAATACCTTCAGTGGGCGTTAATAACTTCTCCGTCCTTCTCATCCATTCACCTCCGCCTATCACCATTGCTACCACTCGATCAATGGTATCCCGGCCGAGCAGGTGTGGCTAAGCTGGCCTCCTTAAAATTATTATCCAGAATTTTTGTTTACAAAATTCTCCTTTTACCCATCGGCCAAAATTTTTATGAATCCCATATTGCCACTTAAAATCTATCTTTTGGTCACTCAGAATCCACTTAACCAGAACTCTTTACCAATTCCATCAATCACTGTCAAAGTTTGCCATCTGGTCCCTTCGTGAAGTTAGCTTATACTGAAACCCTTGGCTTCTTGAGAAATTAAATTCTTTATCTTACCAAATCACAATTCTTCCACGTTATCTTTTCTCATGCCCCAAATTTTATAATCCCCATATTGCTACTCAACGTCTCGGCGTCTGAAAGCGACACCTTGGTAAAGTAAATAATAACGACCCTCTCCAACCGTATCGAGACAAATGCAAAATTTTATAATCACCATATTGCTTTTCCTTGCCGGCACTCAAGAAAAATAAATAAATGATATCTTGGAAAGACAATTAATATTGATTCTCCCTACCCTGTATCGGCAATCGTCTCAGGCCGAAATTTTTATGACCGCCCGATATCTTAATGCTTTGCTTTTCTTTCCGAATTCTCCTCTCTCCCTCGGCAAGACATTAATCAACTTGACAAAATCTCACATATGGCTTTTTCTACGGGTTTACTGTCTTTTGTGAAAAGTATCTTTTTCGTAACTAAAATAAAATCTTTTTAACATTGAACGGTATATCTTTCGGGATAACTTCTTTCCGCCTTCAGTATATCCTGTTTTAATTTCTGTGGTTAATTAGTTAGCCAATTACTATAGCTAAATAGTGTCACACACTTAACTTCATGAATTTTCTAAAAATTAAATTCCTATTCTTTAGAGAATGTAAATCATCAACTTTTTTTTTCAAACTATTACCAAATTCCCTAAAGTCTGTTCTAAATCGTAAAATAAAAATTGCAATAAAATTATCTAATTGTTTAATTATATGAGTTTTTAATTGCTTTTATGAATAATATATATTAAGGACATTATAGTCTGAAGAAAAAAAACTTCGGCGAATAATTAATTTTTACAAGAATTGTTTTAATTTATTTTTTTTAAATTTTAATTTATAAAGTTCCAAAAATGTTTTTAAAATTCTTCCACACATTGAAGCTAAAATGTAAAACTTAATACAATCCATAACGCCCATATATTTTTTAAATAATTTATGTAAAAATGTACTGATTTTGAAAGTATGAGTAACCATACACGTGTAACACTGGTCAGTTCAGGGTCGGATGTGACACTGAGTCGTTGACCCGTGGTCAACTCCAAGTCGCGGCGCGAAACTGATATTTCTCCCGTCAGCGTTTTGGGGTCGACTCTTAGTCGCTGCCACCAACCTGTGTCCTGGTCGATCGGTGGTCGTCGCTGCCCGGCGGGATCCTTTGGTCAGGGTATCAAGTGGGATGGTCGGTCGATTTCAAATGTCTTCACACCAGATGCAACCGGTTCGACACCAGCTCCGTCGTTCTCAGCTCCCTTCCAATGTCTGGTTACCTGAAGCAACTACTTCGATTTCAAGTCTAACCTACCCACGTTGTGATTTTGATCTTAGGTAGACGAGATCAATCAGGCATCAGGCCACAGTGTAAGATGAGTCTAAACTGGAGGTGATATCACACAAGCGTAAAGAAGCAAACAAAACCCAAGAGTTTCAAGTATGTTGAAAGAAACAAATCAACTTGTATCCGTCTGTTATATACAGGAGTGTGTGTTTTTCTCCCAACCCGTTTTTTTTTCGGAGAGTGACACTTGTATGCTTCTTAGGTAATTTCTGGTCTTCTAAGTCAATTGGCTTAGTTTTTAAGTGCTGCTTAGTTCGTGAGAATAACTTGCTATTGGTAGGACAGGCGAATTCAGAGATAGGAAGTCGTGGAATCTCTCGGTCAACTTCTGCGAGGCAACTCTCTGGTTCTTGCTAGCGAATTCACTTCAACTACAACTGCTACTACAACTGACTGGCGTACCGATGGCGCTCGTTTATATGGACATCGACCAAAAACCGGTGCGTGGTTAGACGCAGCCTGGGGTTCTTTGTAATTACCGATTTCTGACAAGAAACCTCTTTGTTGTCCAGGAAAATTGATTACTTTCCATTTTGGAAAATTAATCACTTTCTATTTGGGGGGGGGGTCGCTCTGTCCGTAAGGAGAGGTTGCAGGATAGCTATCCTCCTAAACCTCCTCCTTCTCACATTGGATCCTCATACCAAATCCCTTCAGTGGGCATTAATAATTTCTCCGTCTTTCTCATCAACTTACCTCCGCCTATCACTATTGCTACCACTCGACCAATGGCGTTTCGGGCGTGCGAGAGTGGCTAAGCTAGCCTCATTAAAATTATAAACTAGAATTTTTGTTTACAAAATTCTCGTTTTCACCGGCCAAAATTCTTACGAATAACACATGGCTCTTAAAACCATATCCTCGACGCTTGGTTCTTCTGTGTTTTTCTCGACTAGTACTTTACAAGACATCAATCAATTGTCAAAGCCCACCATTCTGTCTCTCACGTGGAGCTAGCGTTCACACGAACCCCTGGCTACCTTGAGAAAAATAAATCTCTTTATCTTCAAATCGGCAATTCTTTCGAGATATTTTCTCATGCCAAAATTTTTATAATTAACACGTGGCCTTGCCTTGCCGGTACTTAAGATGATATCTTGTTTTCGGTTTTTCTTTAATCAGTACTTTTACAAACATCATTAATCAATTGTCAAAAGCTCGCATATGGCCTTTTAACGAGTGCACTACTTAGGCCAATTCTCGGGTTTTTGAAAAAAGTAACTTTTTTTAAAAGTAAAAAATAAAATCTCGGGGTATCTTCTTTTCCTTTCTCAGTATTTTCTTGTTTAATTTTTATGGTTAATTAGTTAATCAGTTATCATAGCTAAATAGGGTTCACACACACATTATCAGAAAATAAGATCGATCATGATAGTAAATTTAAAGTCAACATTCCTAAAATTAGATCACGGAGAATATTTCCAACATTTTTTAGATTATTTAAAAATTATATAAAAAAATACGTTCACCTTTCATTTTCTTAAATGATGTTTTAACAGATAAGGTCTACCTAGAAAAATAAGAGCGTCAACGCCTCATAAATAACTCGTCTTGTGAATTATGAAGCGTTGACAAACACTCAATAGAGCTGTTTGTTTTAAGAATCCATTTCTCTGTTATTTTCAACTTCAAGTAAATATGTTTCATATCAGCTAATATTTCTCAAGTTTCAGAAAAGTATATTTCATTTTTGGAAGACTTTTAATAAAGAAAAATTCAGTGCTATCACTGATGGCTAAAAAAAGCACTAATTAGCTATATTTAGCCCCCGCCCCACCCAATGAATTGAATCCAGCCAATAGAATTTCTGTTAGAAATACACTACACAGTATTTTGCTTACTGGAAATAGTAAATTTAATTCTTTAGCTTTCAATTAAAGCTAAAAATGAAAGCTTCAAGAAAAACTTTTAATTTATGAAAATACATACAAATTTCTCATCTCCGCAGTCAACGGACAGGATCTGTAAGCAAAATAAAAATAAAAACACTTCCAAATCGTCAGCGATGTATTTCAAAATTTGCGGGCTTAGCGGAACGAGTCTTATTAGTTCAAAGTCAACGCTTGGCGGCAGTGGTGGCCCTTTCAATTGTAAACTGTGGAAAATTTACCACAGAAAAGGTACCTTATTTCCAAGTAGTAATAATAGTTGCAACAATGCCTCGTTGCGACCTAAAAACAGATAGAAATATTGTCACCCCCCGTAGGTCTGGTAAAATTAGTTTTAAAGTCTCCGATCATCTGTTAACATACGTGAGAAATAAATGACATGATATATTTATTACTGTAAAAAGTACAATGATTGTGGCGCATGGTCGTGGGGTAAGACTGGTCTTTGTTATCTATCCTAGACCTAGTTAATCACTATCACGACCCATTCATCCAATACAATTTATCCAATTACCACAATTCATCCATCATCATTCAATCTTGCATATACCACAATGCCACATATTCATTGAAGACCTACAAAACTCCCCATGATATAATAAGTTCATAATGTCTTTTTTTCCCCAAAAAATATATAAAAATTTTACGAATCATGAAATAAGGAGGTGAACCCAGAAAAGTAACAAAAGATTGTAACAAAACAAACTAAAATAAAACAAATGTTAATCAGACCCGTCCACTCATCAAAATAATAAAAGTGTCTGCTGTATTCTGCAGATAGACAGAATCAAGACGCAAACTCACTAATGGAGAGGAAAAGATAAAAATAAATGCCGGAATGGGAAAATTAACGTCTGACCCAGCCGAGATGAGAAAAAAGGGAACAAAAACAAACTGTGCAGTTAGGAATCTTGACATAGATCGTAACAAAAGAAGATGCGCGAACCAGTCGGGGATAACACTTAGACACTATTTGTTTTCCTCGTTAATGTGAATAACTTAACCAGGGTGGGGTCACGGGAAACCACCCCGTTGTGAACAAGAGGACTTAGAAAAGGAACTAAAGAATAGCTCGTTTCACACGAACCAAGCTTGTCATTTTGACCCACCTTTCGCTGAAATCCGTCAACACTAAACGCTTTCTATCAGTTCTGATCTCCACTTACAGCTAATGCTGAAAGAATCCGACCAGAGCCTGATGAGATTAGCTTTTGTATCGGAAGATTCCCTCCATTCGCATCGTCCAAATCACCATTTGAGCCACGGCTAGCAGCGTCAGAAACACCATTCGTTTCTCCCCAGAATATGGCGGCGACACATTATCGCACACGACAATGGTGGAAGGCGTGCGAAACCGTTTCTTCTAATCCAAGGTCAAATCGATGACAGTCGAGCAAATCCGCCCAGCCCCATTTGAAGATCCTGTCATTGAGAGATAGAACGTTCCAAATCAATCTAAACAGGGTTACTGAGGTAATTCGCCACTAGTGCCCAATAGGGCAGATCGGCCGGCGACAAGCCGAACCGCCCAGTGGGGATCCTTCGCGACCCTCTCTACTAATTCATGATAGAAGCTGTGAGAGGTCACTGGACCGAGTAACGACCCTTAAAGCCGCTCGACATTCGCTGAGGAAACACGACAGTTTCCTGAACCTACAACGGCGCTTATCCCAGGAAATGGGGGGTGATGGTAAGGCGTCCCTAACACTCTCCGCCGACAAAATCGAGTCATCTGTCAAAACGCAGCGTAGGAAAGCCAACCTCGAGGTGTGGCGGTGACTCACCAAATGTTACAATCCTAGTAACCACCCCCCACCACCCTGATACGAACGCTGGACACTGGCTTCTTTACGGACATTCTGCTTGCGACAAGAGGTTGGACATCAAGCGCTCGATCGCCTTCCTATGGTCTTTGCAAAGAGGAAGTATTAAAAAGCGGTAAATGATGAGAGGAAAGACGTAAATGGCACACTTTCAGCCATATCCTTCAAGGACAACCTCCTTCCGGCAGGGTTAGGGTTAACGCTCCAACCTTTGCCTGTACTTCTAACAAGTTCTTTGACTGGCTACTGCTTCCCGTTCACCTGTACCACAGCACTGGGGGTCTAGAGTTAGGATAGGAGGATAATCGATTGCAGGGTCCGGTGGTCGACCCTATCAAATGCCTTGGACTGATCCAAATTGATCAGCGCGGCTTACTCGTCGTATTTTACATCCTATATGATCGTTCAAAACAGATGCAGGTTACTCTGAATTGTTCGGCCCTTCACAGTACAAGTCAGCTCAGGTTCCAACAGAATCTTGACAACTGACTGTAAACGCTCCGTCAGGAACTTGGCCAAATCTTTAATACTGTGTTTAGCAGAGTTATGGTGTCTGTAATCATCTAATTCCTGCCCACCATCCTTGCCTTTTTCAACAGCGTGATCACACCCCTGCCGGAATTAGTTGTTGAACACGACAACCAAAATCAGCACAAATATGTGCGACAGCTTTAAGTACAATTCATAGGGCAAATCATCACTGCCGACATCCTTCAATGCCAAGTATACTTTGCCCTCCATGATCTCACCCTCACATATAGCCCCTTCAGCCGGCGAATGCCAAGGAAAGTCAGCCAAATAACTGCGGAACTTACCGTCATAGAGACCAGGCTCCTTGGTAAACCAGCTTTCGAAATGCCGCCGAAACGTCACACACATGTCATCTGTTGACCTCAGAGAACGCCGCTCCGTGGTCTTGACTCACGAATGTATCGATCGAAATTTCAACGGCTCTCTTCCTTGAGCAATTGTGCGCCCATGTTCACGGCTTTGTTAGGCATATGTTAAACAAGATATCTAACTACCTGACCCTGATAGCGCTCGCTAGCCGGCCCCTCCAGAGCTTGCCTAGTTAAACCTATCTCTAGGGAATCCATCCCCACCCTCAACCTCTGTCCGGGACAGATTATCCTTGACAAGTATCAAATTTTATCCTTATCTAGTGCGAGCCGCTGGCTATATTCGGTGGTGAAGAACCTAATGCTATCCTTAAGCCTTTTCCACCACCTGTTCCCAATAATCGTCCCACTAATTCCCGCTGCACTAGTCTAATTAGCTGTTGCTGGAGGACCTGCCTGTCCAGTACAGACAGATTGAACTTCCAGTGTCCAGCCATTCTGGGCCTAGCATCTAACGCTAACCAGGCACAGAGGAGGCTATGGTCCGAATAGCTTAACCTGTGGAACGTGGGACAATCTACTAAGTATATCGTCCCTTCTCACTAACACACTATCCAGGCTACCCGGTTAGACATTTCCCGCCCAGTGTGATTGACGAGAAAAAAACTCGCCAATCAGATTACCCAATGACCTCCCGCTAGCTCCCCGCCCCTGTCTATGTATGGGTCCAGAATGGTATTCTAGTTCGCCACGAAGACTAAGCGCGACGAATCCACTAGGAACTGTCTTAACTGACAGAAAACAAAGACACGCTCCGTCTAGTCGGTGGGCGTATAAACGACAATGACCGAAACTATTGTTCACAGCAATATCGGCCACGATCAACCGGTCTCCGCATCGACATGGACAATCATACCCAGGGTATGATTACCAGAAAGTGCTGGTCCCCGAATGCTGAATAAACAACATAGTCGCTAGAGAGAACTCTAGCATCAACTTCGCAAAGTGTGTTTCCTGGATCGCAGCCACATCTACACCGAAGGATAGGAGATCACGAAGCTGGCGGGCAGCCTTACCCCGATTCCTTAGGGCCTTCACATTGAAACTAGCTACCTTGAGAAATTTGTAGGTCTGGAAAGGCGTCATTCGCCTCAAATATGTTGGACCACACCTTTAAATAATTCCCCGTATCTCTTATACATGAAATAATCCTCGGGGCTTTGAGAAAATTGATGGAGTCCACCGATTTTCCATCGTGGGAGCTCATCTTGAAAAGGGGACCAAAGAGGGACTTCTGAGCGTGAGGTCTTTCTCTAATTTCCCACTGTCCACAAGTTTTTCTCTGCCTTGTGGATCTGCCTTTTTTTCTTCTTTTTTTTCCTTTTTTTCTATCTTGGTGTGGTGGGGGGAATTGGGCAGGTCAGGAGGTATGGAAGTGGTGGGAAGAAAAGGAAGCTCGAGTACGTGAAGGGGGAGACTCCTTGATTCTAGGACAGTGTCCTTGCTCTTTGTCGGCGATGCAGCAACGGATTGGGACCTGACATTGTTCATGTCCCTCACCGTCCTACTTCGTCCGGCGCATTTTTCTTTTATTGTAGGTTTCTCCTCCTCTTCTTCCCTGCTCCTCTTTAAGGAGAAGTACCGCGGTGGAGGTAATTCCTCCACCTCTATGTCATCGTCCGTCCGTTGCTCTTTATGTTGCGACTTTTCTGTTGTTTCTGTTGTTGTTGTTGTTTTTGTTGTTGTTTCTTTTCTTGTTGCTTTTCTGCTTGTTTTTCTTGCTGCTGTTGTTGATGCTTCTGTTGTTGACTTTGTTGTATCGGTTCCTGCTGTTTAAGCCGTTCCCCTGGTTGATCTTCCGGCTACTCCTGGAGTGGTTGTTGCTGTTTCGGTGAAACATCCTGCTGAGGGGACGGGGGGCTGTTGACTTTCGTCCCTTAGAAATCACCTCCGTCGGGAGCCTTGCCAGACTGTTTCCACTGTTGTTGTCGAGCGAGTTTGTGGCGTCACGTTCCTATCGAGGCACGCATAGAGCATGTGCCCCGAGGCCCCACACGACCAACAGTAGGATCGGCGGCCTTCCACCACAACCATCATTCTCTTGACTCATTAAAATGTTTGGGATGTCATTAAAGCTCCTCCGTGTCAAAGTTACTTGAATCACAATGTTACCAGGAGCAATGCCTGCTTTGCTAATTACACTGGCCACTTTTCCGTATTGGGCGAAAAAAGCCCCCATCTGGTTTTCTGTAATGCTCGGTTACCAGCAGAATGTCCTACATAGCTCTTGATTTCTTGGCCAATACTTTGGGCCCAATTTTTAAGCTCTTTCGAGCTTCCATCATTGTTTTCCAGCTGACCCCAATTAAATTCTGCCTCTTTACATCGGTCGTTAGCAGGGAAATTGTCCTTTTATTTACCGCGTCCAGCGCCTCAGGTATCGTGAGGAACTCGTTTCCATTGATGTATTCTTCATATTATTTTTTTCAATTCTGCATCTTTTCAGCATCTTTTTCGGCCTGTTTTCTGTCCAGGCCTCTTTTTATGGGCTACACCTTTAGGGGCATAGTTTACCCAGAAAGTGGGAATGTTACCGCTGTGTAAGTACCAACCATGTTGCATACAAATATCCTTTCAAGGGAAAAAAACTATTTTAGATGCAGACGAACATGGTATACTCGACGGAAGCGAAGACCGGATGGTAATAAGCAAATTTGGGGAAAAGCCAAAGAGGAAAAATGAACAACAGTGTACAACGTAGATGAGAAGTTTTAAGACTGTTGCAATGGAGTAGAGATGTTGGGCTAAATACCAACATGATGTCATGTTCGCCTCCGTTGCAGGTATAAATGTTGTTAAATAAGAGGAGGGTGTTAATAGAGGTGGACACTGGGGCCTCGTGTTACGTAATGACTTTGAAAAAGTTTCAGGAATTGGACACTTTAAAAGACTTGAAGGAGAGCTCCATAAAGTTAAGGACCTATACCGGAGAGGCAGTGAAACCATGTGGGGTAACAGAAGTTGATGTGGAGTACGAGGGGACAGAGAGTCGATTGTCATTATTGTTAGTTAAAGGTGACACGTCGACTCTACTGGGGCGAAATTGGCTGAAAAAGGTACTACTTAATTGGAGAGAAATAGTTCCCTTAGTAGGAGACAACATTTCTTTGAAATTGAAGGAGTTGTTGGACCAGTTCGAGTGTGTATTTAGTGAGGAGTTTGGTTGTTTGAAGGATTTCAAGGCATAATTACCGGTAGACAAAACAACTCGATTTTGTAAAGCTTGCCCAGTGTCTGGTATTCGCGTTGGGCAGCACCTATAGTACCAGTACCAAAAGATAATATTGGAGCTATTCGGATTTGTGGAGACTATAAGCAAACCATAAACATGGCCGCTCCTTGTGACACCTATTTATTTGCTGCATTGAAGGGCGGTGAGAAGTAAACTTGATTTGAGTCATGCGTATCAGCAACTGGAATTGGATGAAAAAACACTAGAGTTGCCCACAAACAGCCGACGCGCCTACAGTTCGGAGTGCAGAGCGCTACTCGAATCTTTCAGAGACAAAAAGTTAAAGGATATCCCTTTCTGCAAAGTGCGAGAGGATGACATTTTGGTCTCATGGATTAATGACGCCAGTCATCTTGCAAACCTGCGACAGGTATTGTCAGCGTTGGACAAATCTGGTCTAAAACTAAAACGAGATAAATGTCAGTTTTTCTTCCGGAGGTGACATACCTTGGATTTCGAATGTGAAAAGAAAGTATAGCTCCCCTGGTGGCTGCAATGAAGGAAACCCCTTCCCCCAAGAATGTAACCGAGTTGAAGGCCTATCTTGGAGCCCTACATTATTACAACAGCCATCTACCCAAATTAACCACCGTACTGGAACCTCTTCATCGATTGTTGAAGAAGGGAATGACCTGGGATTGGGGAGCCGATCAGAAGAGGGCTTTGAAAAAACGAAGAGAATGTTGTTCAGCGCCTCTGCTGACGCATTTTGAACCCCCAAAAGCCCATTCTGGTGTATGTGGATGCTTACTCCTATGGAATAGGAGTGGTAATGGCACATAGGATAGAACATGGAATGGAGAAACCCGTGTGCTACATATTTCGAACCCTGTCTGCCTCTGAAAAGAACTATGCACACATAGAAAAAGAAGGCTTGGCTCTGGTATTCGCAATTAAACGATTCCGTCAGTATTTGTACGGGAATTTCTTCACGTTATACACGGACCACAAGCCACTGTTAGGGATGTTTGCTGAGAACAAACCAATTCCTCCTCTTGCTGCTTCTAGAGTACAACGTTGGGCGCTATTCTTAGCGTCTTACAACTGCAGGTTGTACCGAGCCAGTGGGTCCAATGGTAATGACTGTCTCAGTCGCTTTTCGCTAGTGTTCCAAGAAGAGGATCATTCTATCATCATGAACAGAGTGAACATGATGGATTTGGTTGATTCTCCAGTGACAGTGACTGAAGTTCAAGCTGAGACTAGAATGAACCTGATTCTGAGCAGGGTACATGAAGCGATTTTAAATGGCTGTATAAACATTCCTAGCATTAGTTCGCATGCAGAATGGAGACCTACTTCATTAGGCAAGAGGAGTTATGACGATGGCGCAGTACCGTGGAGAAGTCGGGCTGTTATTCCTGCTAAGTTAAGGGTAAAGGTATTTCAGGAAATCCATCAGACGCACATTGGAATTGTGCTCATGAAAGCTCTTGCTTGAAGCTATGTGTGGTAGCCAAACTTAGATGCAGACATCGAGAGGACTTGCAAGACTTGTAAGACATGCGTACTAAATCAAACCAAACCAAACCGAACCAAGCACCCATTCATTGCTGGGAATATCCTAATCAAACCTGAGAAAGGATTCATGTGGATTTTGCGGGTTCCTTTATGGGACGTATGTTTATGATTGTTGTGGACGTTTATTCAAAATGGACGGAGATATGCCTAATGAATACGTCTACTGCCCAAGCCACAATAGGGAAGCTGAGATAGGTATTCGCCACACATGGCCTGCCGGTATTGTTAGTGAGTGGCAATGGCCCATGTTTTACTAGTGATGAATTCAAGCGATTCCTGAAATCAAATGGTATCCGACAAATGTTCACTACTCCTTACCTTCCCCCTCCTCCAATGGCCAGGCTGAGCGTACGGTGCGCACGTTCAAAGAAGCACTGAAGAAGTTAAGAACGGAAGGAAAAGCAACCCTCGAAACCCAAGTACACCGTTCCTATTCTCTTTTAGAATCACTCCTGATACAGTAACAGAAGTTTCTCCTGTTGAGTTGATGTTTAAACGTCAGTTATGAACTGCTTTTCATTTACTGAAGCCCAATACATATCATCGAATTCAGGTTTATCAGGCCAATATGAAACAGCGAACTAAGATGATGACGCCCCTGCGTCAATTCAAGGTAGATGATCGCGTACTGATGCGGAATTTCGGAACTTGGGAGGGGTGGACGGAGGACATCATTACCAAACGAATAAGGTCTGAAAATTATGAAACGGGAGGAGGCTTGGTGAGGCGACATGTGGATCAACTAGTGAGTCTGCCCCACAAGATCGCGGTGGAAGATTTACCCAATGTGCCAATGGTACCTGACCTGCCTGAGGTTCCAAAAACCCGTGAAGCGCCTGGAGTGAGAACTGAATCTCCAGCAAATAACGCAATGATTTCTCTAGAGTACATTGAAATGCCAAATGCTACCGTGACGCCTGAGGTGCAGCGGTCAGGCCGAATTCTTATATAGGGCAATAAAATTAATTTTCCCGACAGGCGTTGGCGGTATTATCTCTGACTGTCGAATTACGACTGGTATTGGAACCGGTAGCATGTGACAGTCCGTCGGGTTTCCGACCCCCATAGATTTCCGTCCTGTCTGCATTTAAGGGGTTTCCTAAAAACAACTTAAAAGATGTCCATTAAGCTACCTTGAATGTGAGGGGTCTAAGGGATCGGGGGTAAGGCTTCCTGACTGCTTCGTGATTTCTTGCTCTTTAGTGTAGATGTGGCCATGATCCAGGAGACACTTTGTTTGCGACGTCGATGCCCGTGTACTGTCTAGCGACTTTGTGGTGTTTCATTGTTAGTCAAATGCTCCCTGGATTGGGGAGGTAGACCTTCTCTATGTAGGCGCGGAGGGTCGATTGATCGTGGCCGATATTGCCGTGAGCAGTGGTTCGTTTCGGGTCGTTGAGGTTTATGCACCCAACGATCATGAAAAGTGTGTCGACTTTTTCCGTTAGTTGGTGCCGTTTCTGGTGGATTCGTCGCACTTAGGCTTAATGGGGGACTGGAATGCCGTCCTGGAACCCAAGATAGAGAGCGATCGTAGCTTCTGATCGGCGATTTTGGGTTAGTCGATAGATACCGCGTCGATCATCTGAGGCGGAAGATGTGGAGTTGGCTCATAATTGGCCGTCTCTCCAGGTAGCTGGCTACCTGGACAGAATGTTAGTGAGATGGGTAGACCTAGATTTACTAGATTGTCCCACGTTCCACCGTTTAAACTATTCGGAGCATAGATTCGTCTGTGCCCGGATGGTGTTAGGTACTAGGCCTAGAATGGCTGGACACTGGAAGTTCAATCTATATGTACTGGACAGGCGGGACTTTCAGCAACAGCTGACTAGATTAGTGCAGCGGGAATTTGTGGGGCGGTTATTGGAAGTAGGTGGTGGGAGAGGCTTAAGGGTAGGATTAGGTCATTCACCACCGAATATAGCCAACGACTCGCTCTAGATAAGACTAAAAATGTGAAGACTCTAGAGGATAGTCTGTCCCGGGCGGCGGCTGGGGAGAGGTATTCCATTCCCTAAAGATAGCCATAGCTAGGCAGTTCCTGAAGCGTGAGGCTAGCGCGTGTTAACAGGGTCAGGTAATTAAACATAGGTTAAACAAGAAGCTGTGAAAATGGGCCCACAACTGCTCAAGGAAAAAATCCGTCGAGGTTCAGATCCATACATTCGCAAGGTCATTAGCACAGAGGGGCGTTCCCTGAGGCCGACCAAGGACATGTTCGAGGCGTTTCGAGAGCCGTTTTACCAAGGATCCTAGATCAGTGGCGACGAATTTCGCAGCTACTTGGCTGACTTGCCTCGTCTTTCGTCGACTGAAGCGGCTAGCTTCTAGGGTGAGATCACAAAGGGCGAAGTTCACATGGCATTGAAGAATGTCGGCAGTGGCAAGTCCGGAATTTGATAGTCTGCCCGCGAAATGTACTTGAGGCTGTCGCACATCTTTGTCCCCAATTTGACTGTTGTGTTCAACAACTGGTCCTGGCAGGGATCCATCCCGACAGGATTTCCAGTGGTGTGATCACGCTGTTGAAAAAGGGCAAGGATGTTGGGCGGGATTTAGATGATTACAGGCCCATAGCTCTACTAAACACAGAGTTAAAGATTTGGGCCAAGATCCTGACGGAGCGTTTGCAGTAAGTTGTCGCGAGCCCGTTGGAACCCGAGCAGACTTGTGCTGTGAGTGGATGAACAATTCAAAGCAACCTGTATCTGATTCGCATTTCGAAAGCCGGTTTAACAAGGAGGCTGGTCTCTGTGACGGTAAGATTCTCAGCTATTTGGATGATTTTCCGTTACATTCACCGGCTGATATGTGAGGGTGAGATCACGGAGGGCGAAGTTTACTTGACATTGAAGAAGTTCGAAGTGGTAAGTCTCCGGAACTTGATGATTTGCGCCATGAATTGTACTTGAGGCTGTCGTACATATTTGTGCGGATTTTGGCTGTTGTGTTCAACAACTGTTTCCGGCAGGGGTCCATCCCCAGTCCAGGGGTGTGATCACGCTGTTGAAAAAGGGCAAGGATGGTGGGTAGGAATTAGATGATTACAGGCCTGTAACTCTGCTAAACACAGAGTTAAAGATTTTGGCCAAGATCCTGACGGAGCGTTTGCAGTCAGTTGTCGAGATTCTATTTGGACCCGAGCAGAAGAGCCGAACAGTTCAGAGTAACCTGCAGCTGTTTCGCACGATCAAAGAGGGTGTAGAAGACGACAAACGAGCAGCGCTGATGAATTTAGATCAGTCCAAAGCATTTGACAGGGTGGACCATCAATATCTGTCTTCTGTCCTGCAGACCGCCGGATTCGCACCCGCCTTCTGCAAGTGGATCAGCCGCCTATCTCGCCTTCCCAGTCCTGTATTACGGGAAACGGTCAGGGTTGTTCGCAGTCGCCCTTACTTTACATTTTGTCGTTGGATCCCCTCCTTCGCCGGCTAAGGGACAGGACGTGCCGAGTTTCTGCGTACGCCGATGACGTATACATTTTTGTGCTGTGCCGTCACGACATTGATCTGATACAGAAGGCTCTTGAATAGTACGCGAAGGTGACAGGGGCCAAGATTAACGGTAACAAGTCTTCAGGCTTGCGGCTAGGTGCCTGAAAGATTGGATTGATGGACCCATCCGCATTCTTGGAGTGTGGTTCGGGCCCGGAATCCAGTTGAATAAAAATTGTTCTGAAATAGAGGCGAAGGTCGGAGCGTCGGTCCGAACTTGGCTTCGAAGGAGGTTGTCCTTAGGGCTGAGGCGTGTTCCACTTACGTCTTGCCCCTCATCCCTTACTGGTTAGCTGAACTTCCTCTTTGCAGGACCCGTATGGAGGCGATCTTGTGGGGTGGTCGCAAAGAAGCCTGTTATCAGCGTCCGTGTCATTGGGGGTTGGGATTACTACACCTAGCGAGTCATCGCCACGCCTGAAGATTGGCTTTCCTACACCGCGTTGTGACGATGGGCTCGGTTTTGGCGGGGAATGTTAGGGGCGCCTTCCCTAGCCTTACCATCACTCCTCCCATTTCTTAGGGTAAGCGCCGTCGCGATCGTGGAAGGTTATCGAATTTCTTCTGCGAGTGTCGGTCGGTCTTGAAGGTCCTTCCTCGGTCCAGTGACCTTTCTCGGCCTCGGAGACTATTGTATCGTGAATAAATGGAGGAGGTGGCGAAGGTTCCTCTGTGTGACCGGATCGACTTGTCGGCATCAGAGTTGTGCTCTTTTTGGTTCGGGACGCCAGCGTCGGATTAGCTGGCGATTGATCTGGAATGTGCAATGGCGCAATGACGTTCTAACGTAAAACACCCAGCCTGTTGCTGCTATGTCCTGTCTCCCCGATGGTTCTGGCCGAAAAAGAAATCCACCCGATCTTACACCGGTGAACTGAAGGAACCACCATTATTCGCCACGTTGTGAATTCTTGATCTGAACAGCAGTGTATCGGTCTCCCCAGAACGGTCCGGTGGGAAGGGGGGGGGGGAAATGGCTGGGTATTACTCTGAAAGGAAATCACTATTCATGCAGAAAAAGTTCTTGTCGTAGCCGCAAAGACATGAAAAATAAAAAATAAGGAACTCTTTCGGTTCCTGTACAAAGAGCCTTTTAATGCCACTGTTTTTATGTCACTACCGAAGAATTTACACGAGTACAAAATGTCGTAACGAGATTCACTCGCTTGGGGTCGGAAGTGACAGAGAGAGAGAGAGTAGGAAAAATTCTGCCTAAATAATTTCAGCTGATCTAAGGGAAGTAATTCGGGGATCTTCGTCGGAGCGTGTAATTATAGCAGTTTGCTTTCTCAGCTTTGTTGGCAAAATTAACTGGCTTCCTTCAGTTCTGGGTTCGGATCGGACCTTTTTGGCACGTGACAACCAACCAACCAGACCAGCAATTTCCAACAAGCCGTCTCGTCCGCGTTCTTCGATCCGATCTGATCTGATCTGATCTCTGATCCCTTCTGTCTAACTCAAACGTGCAGGCCGCTTATATAGAGAGAGACGGAGCTAAACAACTTCTAGGCACCGCCCACGAATTTTAATATGTAAATCGCCTTTACCACCACGCAAGTTTTTCTAGTCTCCGAAACTCCGCGGGAAACCACTTCTCAAATGGTACTAAAAATGAATTCGGGCTCCCTGCCGTGTTTTCAGTAGACATCATCCACTTGAGTTTTGCCAAAACCACTTATCCCGTCTGGCTGAAGTCCGCGTGTTAGACCACCCAAAAGTCCAATTCGCCATTTATCATAAACTTTACTTACCCGTCTCTTAATCACCCTGGAATTATTACATCTAATTAACTAATAACTCAGAAACAATTATTAAGAAAAAAATCAAGAAAAAAAAAACAACTTATTTCTGGAATTACTCCGGAACCCCTTCTACCCAAGTAATTAGCACCTTCATCCTAATTCTTTAGCACTGTTGATTACTAAATCCACTTGGGTTGGGGGTCTCTCTCTATGTCACAATTCCTCCCCTACCCATCTGTCATTTACTAGTAAATGACACATGAGATGTCATACAAAAAAAATAAGACGAGAATAGACACAGGGTCGTTCAGCTGTCCTCTCTGGAAGTTCATGGTCTTCTGGCAACCCGGTCCGACTTCAACTGCAAACAATTCTAGAAATAAAACATGAACAAGAACAGGCAAGGAAAAAAACGAAGTCGAGATATAGTGTTCTGAGTCCTTTTCTGTTTTTTTTTCGATCGTCTTTATTTAGCACATTGTCGTGCTTTCACTGAATAAGGTTCATTGTCCAGATTTTTCACATGCCAAAAAAAAAAAAAGTTTGGTTACTATGAGAATATATGTTTTCATTGATCTCACAACTATTGGTATTTCCATCCAGTTCACTACTTGGGATACTCCCATATCTTCACCAACTCATTTGTCTCTTCATTCATCTACATATGTATTGTATCTACACAATCTTTTTCAAAATTAAACACTCATTTTTTTCTTTTAACATTAACATTCATTTTTTTCGAAATTAAACATTCCTTTTTTTTCAACATTAACATTTTTTTTCTCAAAATTAAACACTCATTTTTTTTAAAATTAAAGCTCAGCATTTTTTTTTCAAAATTAAACACTCGTTTCTTTTGGCTTTTTTTTTAAAAAATTAAACACTCTTTTTTTTCAAGATTAACCAGTCATTGTTTTCTTTTTTCAAATACATATTTTACTTAGTCCCTTTTATATATTTTTTCACAACCTTGTCTTACGACTGGTCCGGGTCTTCACAACAGGCCTCGTTAGACTTTTTACGGGTTCCAATTCCCTCACAGCAACTGTGGACTGTTCTTCCACATCGGCTGCAGGTTCTAATGCATCTTGGCCTTGGTAAGGCGCGGCAATTGGGTTCCCAGTACGCTCCGCACTTCCACTTTCTGCCAGTTCAACTTCCACACTCGACGTTCTCACTTGTCTCTTTTTCCACCACCACCGACTCAAAGAAACCATACCTATAATTAATATAATCCCCACAACAGTTGGCCAGGTTACTATGGTAACTATTTTCTCTCTCCAGTCCGAGTCTTGCCTACTCAGCCTAGTTAATTCTAACTTCAGTCGCCCGAAATCCATCTTATCAACAGGTTGAAGTAACCCCGGCATTTTCCTTAACGAAAACTGGGGAAACTCTTTCGTAATTGGATCCCATAATTCAGCCCATCCAGTTTCATTTGATCCTACCAATTTCAACAACGCCTCATTCCCTTCGAATCTCTCTTCTGCTTGATAGTAGGGGGTAAGTATATGGTCAGCCCGTGTGCACCACAGCCGTGGGGTAAAGCTAGAATGGTCAAGGGGGAATAACTCTCATTGTTGTTGTCACCTCATTCTCGCAGACCTTAGAGAGCTCCATTTCACCCTGAGTGGCCACTGCCGTGGCCACCGATATAGAAGGCCTACTTCATTGGGTTACGGAGAAATGTGACGTCATCACATTGAGTCCGACTTTCAAGAAGGTGTCGTGTGTTTTGTGTATCAGATTTTTTACGGCGGCATTTTTAAATTATTTAGTAATACTCTCTTTTAAATATTGAATTAATTTAAAACAAAAACAATGCCTTATACATGCTTTTTACCAAATTGCAAAGGGAATTATAAAAACGGCCCTAAAGTACATGTATTTTTTCCCTAAAGATAAAGAATTATCTGATGTTTGGATTCGTACAATCAGAAGAGATCATTTTTCACCTACTAAATTCAGCAGAGTGAGTATTTTTTGTATTAAAAAATAAGTAAATTTTATTGAAACTTTAATGAAAATTAATACCATGTCTTTGTAATTCATAACTTAAAGTTAATAAGACATAAATCTAGCGAGAAAGTTTAGATATTCATTCTCGTACGTGTTGCTTTTAAAATCTAAAACCTCATTTTTTTAAGAAATAAACTTTAAAGAAATTTTCGACATAAATTCATTCATGAATTCCTAAAGGAATATTTTATATACATAAAAAATGATTCTAATAAGTTTAACGAATTTTTAGAATTGTTTTATTCGTGACTAAATGAAACTTTAATTGAATTTAATTTGTAGCGGTATTGACAGCGTAAATCAACCCACACATTTTTTACTTTACGAATGTTCAAGCAAACAAAAAGCGAACAAGAGAAAAAAACACAAGAAAATAACATTTCATAATAGGTACAATATTTATATGTCAACAGTTTTTTTGACATGAATTATTAATAGGAGTTACTTCCCTTTGACTGGTTAAAGATTTTACTACTGAATATTTTTTTACCTGAGCTCACAAAAAGTTGAATTAACTTATCGCTCAAAATGTTCGGTGAAAGAAAGTTTAGAAAGTCCTGTAAAGCTGAAATTATGTTGATAAACTTTTAGCTTTAAAGAAGTCGGAGAAGTGAATGTTCCGTAAATGTTCAATTTGTTTTCGTTGCTCGTAGTAGTGGAATGTATTGTTCGTAAATGTTTGTAATTTAGTTTCGTAAGATTCAATAGCGTGATTGAATAGTTTTTTGTAAGTTGCAGAAGAAGTAAGAAATTCTACAAATTAAGCGCCTATTGGCTAATTTTGTAACGACCAATCTCATTGGTCGAACTTTGACTGGTTTTTTTTTCGCGGGCATTTCACAACGCCCGCCACTTTTGAATCAGTCGCGAGAAAGGATTAGAAGTGTCCGGACTCATTTGAATCTTTGACGGGGCCTTGAGTGCCCAAGCCTAAATTAATTAGACATTGAATGTCCAGCAGCATCCAAAATTCAGAGGCAGTCGCGACAAATCCTCGGAAGAGACCGGACTCACTGGAAACAGCTTAATAGGGCCTTGAGTGCCCAAGCCTAATAATTAGGCATAGGAGTTTCTACTTGCGCAACCACATGGTAATGCGCCTTCACACCAGCAAGACTGCCTTTCTCGGTTGAGATACAGAAGAAGAAGAGACTTTCCTTTTTTTTTCATTGAACTACTCTACCCTGTTCCCAGGGGCAAAAAAGGGCAAAATCTTTTTTTGCAAGGTTGCAATAAAATTTGTCTTGTGTTTAAGGTAAGCCTTGTTGATTTGTTTGACTTTCTTGTCCCTGCCAAAGGTTAATCTGTGTGAGAAGAAATTCTCACAAAGTTGGTGAGTGAGTTGAATATTTAGCTTGAATTACAGTGAAGTTATTTCATGTTAAAGAATTTGAGATTCTAACTTTGTACTTCACTGCAGTAAAGTTACAAGCGTCGTGAACTAGTTAAGCAAATGCTAGTCGTCGTAAATTCTCACTGCCTGGGTTCGCTCGTACATTCAATTTATATGTTTTTTTATCACGTGGTAGGCTCCTGAAAGCATTGTTTTTTCGTCAGGTTGTGGAATAACACAGTATTTCCACCTACATTTTACGCGCGCGAGAGTTTTTCCATCCTTTCCTTTCACTTTCAGCTAGTAATAGCAGTAAACGGTTGTTCTGTAGACGACGTGAGGAACACGCTGCTGCTGATGCTGTTACCAGCCTAATAGAATTTGAAATTTTTCTTTGTCCGCGCTTTTTCTCTGACGTCAAGGACAAACTGGTTTTTCGAAGGCAGTCGCTGCCAGGTCACTGAACTGGATAGTTGACTCATTTATCCCTCGTCTGTTAACCCATATTTCAGACAGGGATATCTTACCAGCAAATTATGCTTAGTCCCTTTTGGCTCGTCGCGTGTAACCTTAGCGCTTACGACACTGTCATCACATTACCTTTTTCGATGACTTATTTCTCGTTCTGATGCGAACATCTTGTTCGAGCCTGCCTTCGTCCATGACCAGGGAACTTTGAAACCGTCAACAACACCAGAACGAGAACGTCTCATATTCTTTGAACTCTAACCATTACGAACCAGTACCTTAAAAATATAACATTACACACACATTACAAAAATCTCGCAGTGAGTATTTTCTTTGTTGTGTATGCATAATATTCCGTATAAATTGACTGTTCTGGAACTTTCTTCCTGGAGAAACTTTTTCCCGCCTTAGCCATTTTGAATTTCGTTTTGGCGCGGAACACTGACATACCTTTAGTGATTACTTGTCACAACCTTTTCATTAATTGCAAAGATCCAGTAACTTTACTGAATGTCTCCACTGTCGAGACAAATTACTTGTTAAACAAAAAAATAAAATAAAATTGGTAACCCCGACGTTTGTACAGGGAAAGAACACGTTTTATATTTTCTCCTTTTTTTTTACTTTGTTAGTCGTGTGTAGTGTCTGGCACAAGGCCACCTTTTCGTAGGCCAACTCTCATAGCTATCGGGTCCGCAACAAGGTCAAAAACTAGGTTGATGCTATTCGGACGTAGTGGTGAGCAGGTAAATTGTTTTTTAATATTTGTTAACCACTCAGGGAGCGCTTTACAAAACTCAGTCTGGAGCCTGATATGTTTTGTTTCGCTCATTGAGAACAAATGCACGTGAAGATAAGCGAGATAATTTTAATATTTTTTGTCAAATGAGAAGCGAAGGTTTTCAGAAAAAATGTATGAAGCTGTGATCCACTTTTTTGCACGAATATCGACATTGAAGAAAAAGTAGTTGCGGGATTCTAAAAATTAATTTCATTTCTGTAATTTACAACACATTTCAATTGAGTTTAATAACTTTTTAAAACAAAACTTTGTTTTAAAAAGTTATTAAACTCAATTGAAACTTTGAGGATTAAAATAATTTCATATCTTTATAATTCACAAAACATTAAAAACAAAGTTGCGAAAGTTTTTAAAAGCTGAAATCTAATTTTTATAAAAATAAACTTTAAAGACATTTTCGATATAAATTCATAAAGGAATCTTTTTATTTATAGGCATAAAAATAATTGAATTATTTTTTAGAATTATTATAATTCTAATAATTTAACAACATTTTAGAATTGTTTTATTCATAAGAATGTTTTTTTTATTTATCATTTTAAAAATTTAAAAATGAATAAACGTTAAAAATTCTGTTAGCTTCGTCACTAATAATCTTTTGTTGAATTCTTTCCACTTTTCCTAAAATTCTTAATGCTTCATATCACTGTAGATTTTTGCTGATTGATTTTCTTAGAGTTTTACAAGAATTTAAAACAGATTTGGTTTTTTAAATCATTTTAAGTATGTGAACTACATTTTCGACCGGAGGACATAAGGAGAGAATCGTCAGCTTTTGACGAAAAAACAGGTGTCACAATTGTAGTTAAACTAAAAAAAAATATCTTCGTGATGGTGCTATCCCTAGAATTTTCCCAAACTGTCCCTCATATTTATCTTCATTGAATACTTCTAGAGAGTCACCAGATTCTAGGAGAATTCGACTAGAGAATTCTGCTCTTAAAAGTGCTTTAAATCAAAGTATTAATGATGATTTAGCATATAAAATGCAGAAGAAATTCCATAATATTAATGATCTAGAAGGGAAATTAAATTTCCTTGATAGAAATTACTGGGGTTTTGTTAGGCAGCAAGAGACACTTATTATATTTAGTATCATCAAATCCCCATATCCAAAAATCAATCTATCTCTTGTAATTGAATCTGATTTTGCTGTACATGTGTTTTGTAGATATGTGGAAATGCATTCAATAGGGGACTATAAGATTCCTAAACATGTAACTGATCAAAATACTCCTGAAATTCTGATAGAAAACATGAAGAAAATGGACACACAACAACAGCAAACTGAACCTCAAAATATGATTTTTATATTAAAATTAATAATGTCATTTCTACTATTAGTGCAAGAAGAATCAAACAAACATTTTAATGCAATCAAATTTATATATGAGCAGCTAAATTTAATGACACAAAATAAGCTTGATTATTCAACAGAAATGATGATATTTTCTTCATTATTATATAACTGCTCCCCTAAAAGGGTACAGATTGTTAAGAGACAGCAAAAATATAATTTTACCTAGCTATTCAACCATTAAAAGACTAACGTTATCAACATATATGAATCCTTTGATTGAGCAACATAATAACAATTTTCTTATGTATATTAAAAATAAATTTAAGCTCCTAGTGCAGAAGGACATCACAGTATCTTTACTTGTTGATGAAATTCATCTAAAACCTTATTTAGATTATAAGGGTGGTAATATTGTTGGCTTATCTGACAACAGCAGTGAAGCTGCAACAAATGCTTTTGCTTTCATGATTAGCAGCGTATTCTCACAATATAAAGATGTTGTGCATGTTATGCCAACTAAATGTCTTAAAGCTGAGAAGTTATTTGACATAGTTAAACATATAATAATTGGTTTAGAGGAGATAGGCTTTCAAGTATTATCAATCATAACAGATAATAATGCTATAAATAAAAAAGCTATATCTTTCTTTTTCAGTCCTCCAAAGCTTTCCATTGTATATCCACACCCAGTTATAAAGTCTCGACCCCTTTTCTTTCTTTTTGACTCAGTCCATATATTAAAATGCATTAGAAACAATTGGCTTGGTCAAAAAGATGCAAATAAATGCATGCTGTTCCCCAAATTTTGTCATGATGGAAATCATGAATTAGATAGTATCCAAAGTGCCCCATTTTCTACCTTACAGAAACTTCATGCCTTAGAATCTCAGTCAATTTTGAAATATTGTTATAAATTGACCTCAAAGGCACTTTCTCCTACTAATCTTTAAAGGCAAAATGTTAATTTAGTTCTGTAAATTTTTAATGAATATACTATTCAAGGATTAATGACCTTAGGAAAACAGAAATATTTGCCTAATTTTGCAGAAGTTGCAGAATATATAAACATATTTTATATTTGGTGGACAATAATGAATGTTAAAACGCCATATAAAGGTTGTCGGCTTAGAAATAAATACTGCTATCCACTTAGAATGGATGAAGAAAATTTTAGATTTCTCTCTGTAATCTGTGACTGGTTAGAATCTTGGAATAGCATTTCTGGAAGAAATGGAAAATTAACAAAGGAAACCATCACTGCCTTGCATCATATAACCTATGCATTTCTAGAACTGACCAAGTATTGCATAGAAGAACTGAAAATGCTGTACATATTACCAGGCAAATTTCAAATTGATCACCTTGAAGCAAGGTTTGGTCACTACCGGCAACTTAGTGGGGATCAGTATAATATCTCGATACGGCAAGTATTTGAGTGTGAAAAAAAAATTAGAATGCAATCAGTTTTAAAATTAAACTTACCATTTAATTAGCAATGCATTAAAATTGATTTAAAGAGTTTACAAGAACCAAACTGGGATGAAGTGACAGAGGAGGAAAAGTTAGATATATATAAATATAGAATTGATGTTAAAGAGGATGATGTTAATAATTGTAGAGAAGTTCTACCTGTAATACTATACTTAGCAGGTTATTGCTGTTATGCAGTTTTTAAGAAAAGTAAATGCAATAGTTGCAAAGATTTAATATCTGGAAGTGTAAAAGATAATGTGGAAGAAATACCTGAAATAAGCAGCTATATTCAGGGAATTAATAGAGGTTCTCTCTTATATCCTAATGATAAAACTATAAATTTCCTATAATTATGTAGTCATTAATAAACTGATAAAAAATCATTCTTTTCTTCATTCTGTAAATCAAAGAAAATTAGCCATGCATATATCATTGAATGTTTTATTTATTCATCATAATTATTTTATTCATTCATCATTTAATTATTATTTGTTTATTTAATTATTGTTTGTTCCCTAATTCATAATTCAGTTGTTACTGTATTTGAGTAATAATCTCTTAATGATTACAAAAATTGTAACTTTACAGAATAATTATTAAAATTGAAATAAAAACATGCAAATTAAAACAACGCTGATTATGATTTATGAAAAATTTTCAAATGTGAAACAATTAAAATCATGAACGAATTTCAGTCTTAAAATTGTCTGTCTGTAACCTACTTTCTTATAAGTATTATTTGAATTTTAAATCTCTTTTTTGTATCAAATTTATTTACTTTCTTGTATTTAGTTTATTTGTATCTTATTTATAATTTACTTGTAATTTTCTCGTCTCTTTCTTTGTTTGTTTCCTAATTCATAATTGAGTTGTTGCTGTAGTGTAAGAATAATAATCATTTAATACTTACGATATTGTAACTTTACAGAATAATTACTAAAATTAAGATAAAAACATGCAAATTAAAACAATACTGATTATGATTTTAAAAATGTTTTCAAATTGGAAACAAATAAAATAATGAACGAATTTCAGTCTTTAAAATTTAATGAAATGTTACATGATGTTTAATTTCTCTACTTTAACAAAACATTCAGCAACAACATTTTTTTTCTTATCGGTTATTTTTAAAAAAATAATATGAAATAAAGTTCTGTATAAAATCCAATTCTGTTTCTTTCTTTTATAAATGTATTTTTAAAAAGCTTTCTAAAACCAATTTTTTCTTACAATTTTTTCGTTACATTATGCTTACTGTCTGTTTCCTTGCATGGACTACATTTGTGACGTCACGTCGCTATCGAATAAGCCTTCTATATCGGTGGCCACGCCACTGCCCAGATCCCGTCTGCAATGCTAGAAGCTACGGATAACATTACGCCAGTCAGTATCTCTAACTGGCAATGGTCTCTAATTCCCTTCTTATTTTTTCTAAACAAGTCTATCACACACAATTCATGGCTACCTGTTACATAAATGGGACTTGCAGGCGCACAAGTGCCCAGAGCATTATTCTCGCACCTCTGTGCTTCTTCCCTTGTCAGTAACATAAATTTAGTCCTGGCTACGTTTAGAGCAAGGAATTCTGTCTCTACTTTGTACCTAGCTACTTCCTCTAACCTTCGGGTTGGTTTGGGTAAGGAAGAGGCAGATTTAATAACTGGTAAACTTCAAAAGTACTCTCTCGGTTTAATAAGGGAACTGACACTAGTACTAGCAATTTACTTCTTTCTAACAGGGTAACACATCCCAAGGTACTATAATACTTCCATAATTGTTGGGTGGGGTCCGCCGGCAAACCAAGATGATGGGGGAGTTTGGACTGTATCTCCAACATTACCGCCCTTAGTCGTTCTGGGGTTACTATACTCGGTGATAGGTGTCCCATAGACAACATATCCAACTGTGCTCTCACATGTTCTAACAGCACCGTTAACCTATGACTGGTTTGGCGCACCCTATTCACTATAGCTAACAACTGGAGATGCTTTAGCAAGAAACCCTCCAGCTCCTGGTATTCATTTGTTATAGTTGTGGTTACATTCGCCAGCTCTTGCCTAAGATCATGTAGGTATGCAATTAACCAATTAATACTCTCTCTGTTCTTAGCCACTTCCAACCGAGTAACATTAAGTATCGATACGCTTTCCTTAACTACCTGGGCCATCGATTGCTACCTCTACTCTACCTGCGTCAGTTTCCTCTTGATCAACCTTATCTCATCTTCGGACACCGTGCCAAATAACACACCTAATGCCTTACCTATTATAGGTAACACTGCCCTCTTTTGTTTAGTTCTCAACAACTTAATTCCCTTTAAATAATCGCTCATCTCCTTCCATTGCCTCTCAAGTATTAGGGACTCCTGAGTACAACACACGGTGGTAGTTTAGACCTTGTGAATATTCTCCGGCGACTTGTGCCCTGGCTGCCCCTAACTTATCTATCTCGACCCTTAACTGGGCTAGTAGCAATTCATACGGCTGTAAATCTATCACTAACGTGATTAACCACTTTGATCTAGTTATGATCACCTCGCTCGTCTTCTTAAACACGGTATTTTCACTGTGCTCCCAGGCATTAGCAGCCAAAATCAGCATCACCAGGGCCTTCTCTCGTCCATGTCTGAAAGAGACGGAGAGAACAGTCTATCTTACATAATTATCTATTTATTTATTTTTTCGTCAGACGGCTGCATTGCGGAGTGACACATCCAGGACCAACCCACACCACCGCCAGCGACGAGTCCACGCAGGGGCCCTTCCACGCGGCCTGCGTAACGCCGACGACAATTGCACAATCGACACCAGACTGTCACTCGTTCAACACAACCTCTGCACAGATTTTCTATTTAATCGGCCGACTGGAAAGGCGTTGCTCCTCGCAATCGCAGCTTCATTGGAAACTCCTCCTCATTATCAGGCGCTTGTTCAGTCTGCCATTGATTACGTAATTGAGCTAACGGAATCTCGTCGTCAGGATCCCAATTGCTCGATCCGTTTTCTTCTCCGCTATCACTAGGCTTAATATTCTTTTCCTCAGGGTGTCCAACCGGGAATCGAGTTATCTCCCTCAGCCTTTGAAGGGTAGTGGGACTAATTTCGACCTCCTCGCTACCTTCACTATCACTTCCTAGTAGTTCTGGTTCCACTAGTGTGGTCCTCCTCAGTTTTTTCTGTTTTGTCTTTATGCCGCCCCCTTCCCAGTCTTCTATCTCAGCTAACTTTATGTTATTTGCGTGTACTCTTTTCACTTTCCCTGTCAGTTGATCCCATATCACAAAGGACACTGGGCCTGTCTGTTCTACTATTCTATAGTAGGGGCTCCACCTCTAGTCCAGTTTACCGTCTCTCAGGTGTATTTTATAATACACCGGGTCACCTATCTGGAAGGAAAACTCTTCTCTATTCTTATTTATACTATCGTTTCGCTTTTTCTGGGCTTTTCGAATTCTTCTCCTCACCTGTGTAAAGATTTTGTGCTGCTGCTCTAAAATTATCCTATGATGGTCCTCCCCTAAGTATTTTCTCCTAGGCCTTAATAGATTGTCTATGGATAAGACCACGTCCCGGCCATATAGTAGGGGGAAAACTTGGTCGTTTCGTTCGCCGAGAATCTCACAGCTGCTAAGGCTTGGGTTAAAAACAGATCCCAATTCTCTCTATTATGCTCCGCTAATTTAGCCAGCACATCAGCAAGAGTCTTATGGAATCTCTCCACCTTAGCGTTACTCTGGGGATGGTATGGGGAGGTGGTTATGTGTTGAATATTTAGTTCTCCCAACGTCTCCCTCATAACCTGATTCACATTTTCCGAACCGTTATCCGTAACCAACTGTTCGGGAGCCCCATACCTGGGAAATATCTCGCCAAGTATTATCTCTGACACCGTTCGTGCCTTCTTATCAGGTATGGCGAATGCTTCAGGCCAACCTGTCAGCCAATCCACAAAACTTAATATGTAACAATTCCCTCTATCAGTTGGCCCATAAGGGCCTGAAATGTCTAAACTCTTTTTCTGAAATGGGTAGTGGGGAATATCAGTCTCTAAAACCAGAGCAGCCCTACTTCCTCTACCCTGCACTTGGCACGTTACAAATTTCTTTACATAATCCACAACATCATTAAACAACTTGGGCCAATAGTAATTTCTCATTATCAACCCATACGTCTTGTCAATCCCCATGTGTCCTAACTTTCTATGGCACTGATCTAAGATCTCAGACCTCAACTTTTCGGGTATCACCATCTTCAAGCTTACCTCCTCATCCTTCCCGGAAAGGTAATACAACACATCACCCTGCAATACGTGTTTGAAGGTATTTCCTGCCTTTACCCTGGACCTAATGGCTGCTATGTCACTATCCCCTTGACTTTGTCTGACTATGTCTATCCAGTGGGGCTCCGTAATGGTCTCTGTTTCTCCCGCCTCCTAATCTTCCCAATTAGGTCTCCCTTCTAACCCATGTGAGTTAATTACATTAATCTGGAAGGCTTTATCGTCCACACCTGGCTCTAACTTGATGCACTCCTTTTCCAACTGTTTCAGTATCCTCGATAGAAAATCAGCACAGGTGTTATCCCTCCCGGCTAGGTACTCTATTTTACAGTTGTACCCACTTAGCTTCAGTGCCCACTGTTGGATCTTTTTGTTCGTCCACTCTGCCTCTAACAGCTATTTGAGGGGCTGGTGGTCGGTCTTAATGGTAAATACTGCCCCACTCAGATAATAGTCCAACTTCTGCACAGCGTACAGGATGGCGAACGCCTTCTCTATCGCCGGCCATCTTTGTTGGATCTCGGAAAGCCGATGAGAAAGGAAATAGATTGGTACCTCTTCAGGCACCCCCGGCACGGATCCATCTTTACCGAGACAGGGTTGCGTGAGTACTGCTCCGATGCACCTATCACTAGCATCAGTGTACAGCACCATGGGCTTACCTAAGTCTGGGTACGCTAAGAAGGACACAGCAGTCAGCTGGTCCTTTAAAGCCTCAAATGCACGCTGACAATCCTCCGTCCACCTAAACCTTGCGTATATCTTCGTCAGGGCTATCAGTCAACCGATAATATCCTATGGCTCCTATAAAGGCCCTAATCTCCCTTACAGTTTTCGGCGCGGGCATGGCCCGTATTACCTCTACCTTATCTAGGTCGGTCTTTATCCCGTCCTTATTTATCACGAACCCTAGGTATTTTGTCTCCTCTCTTAAAAACTGACATTTTGACAGCTTCAGCTTCAAGTCATGCCTCCTCAGGGGGTCGAACACCCGCTGCAGGTGTTCAAAATGCTTCTCAGGTGATTTCGAAAATACCATGATATCGTCTAGATATGCCATGGTAAACGTCTCCATGCCATTCAACACTATGGACATGAGCTGACTAAACACACCCAGGGCATTTGCCAACCCAAACGGCATAACCCTAAAATTGAAAAGACCCATGTGACAGGTGAACGCGGTCTTTTCTTGCTCCTCCTTGTTCAGAGCCATCTGCTAATAACCCGATCTCAAATCCAAGGTAGAAAAGCACTTAGATTTCCCTAGGAGAGCCAAAATGTCATCAATCAGGGGAAGGGGCACTGCTATCGGTTTTGTAATCGTGTTCAGCTGGCAAAAGTCCACACAAAATCTGTGTCCGCCATCTTTCTTTTCAACTATCACGATAGGGAAGCTCCAGGGAGATTTAGATCTCTCAATTATCCCCGAGTTCATCATCTCATTCACTAATTTACTAATTTATCTCTACTAATTTCCTTTTGTGGATTGGGTTCTATATGGCCTTAACTTGATTGGTTGGTGGTCACCGGTGTCTATCCTCATCTCCACTGTCTCTGTTTGTCCTAGCTCCTTATCCGTCATTGCTATTACCTCCCGGTTTCTACTTAGCAAACCCCTTAATTCTCTTCTATAACATTCGGGGACTGTTATATCCTCGTCCCTTAATTCGCTAATCTCTGTCTTGTTCCGAAACCTATCTTCGTTTCTTATCCTCACCTGTTCGACTTCCCTTACGGGGCAAGCCCGTGCTAACTATTCTCCTCGCTTCATTCTGACGATTTTATTAGCTGAATTAGTCAGAAGGAGGGGGCGGTCCTTGATCCTTCCACTAATGAACTACATACTGTCACTTCTCCCTCATTATTATCATACTCGTCTGTAGGGGTCACCTGATACAAGCCGTCATTCAGGGCTCTCTCTACTATAATTTCGCCTTCCGCAGATACAGTGGTTCTAGGGGGCAACTTTATATCTGCCTGGGCTACTACAGGTAGCTGCTCGTAATTGTCTTCCCCTAGCAGTATCTCTACTCCGTCCAAGGTCAGGGTGGCTGGGTCGAAACGGATCTGGGCCTTGTGCTGTTTAAGCCAGTCAGTCCCCAGAATCAACTCGCCCCACAAGTCAGGCTACATATACTTTCATGATACCTCTAGTACTTGCTAATTGAAACGGCAGCCATGTCATGCCCTCTATCCTCATCCTACTGCTATCGGCCTGGCTTATGGATAAATCTACTGGCCTCAACTTTCCCCATCTCCCGAACTGTCTGTAGGTTCTCGAACTAACCAGTGATACTGATGTTCCAGTATCAACCAGGGCCCTAACTTTCCTGCCTCCCAGCAAGACATTGCAGGTGAGATCCGGCCCCTCCTTCAGCAAATGGTACACTCGGGCCCCCTTTCCATCTCCAAATTCTTTCCTATTCGCCTCCCTTCTGGACCACCGAGAGGCGGGGGCCAGCAACGGGGGTTCCTTATTTCTTCGAGGTCCCATTTCTCGTCTGGGGGCCACTCTGGCTGGGATGGGGTTTGGATGATAGCGCCCTGCGCTCTACCCCTCTGTCCCTCCATTTCATTCCTATCCCGACTGGTTCGTCTTGGAGGATTCCTTCTCCCGTGGGGGCAGGTTCGCCTAATGTGGCCTGCCCCCCACAATGCCAGCATCTTCTCCGCTGACAATCGGCCAAAAAATGACCAACCACTCTCAGAGGTCTTGCTCGGACTGGGGCCACCCTGCCTCCTACACCTTCACGGGTGACCCAGCGGCGTTCCCCGGGCTCTTTGCTTTCCTGGTGGGTGGTAACACCGCGTTAGTCCGCTTAATGCCTAATTTACGGTTCCCTGTCGCCGTACACCACCGAGCTGTGTGCCCGTATTCTCCACAGGTCGTAAAATTGGGTCTCAGAGACCTAGGGTCTCCTCCCCAATTGGTTGGACAGTCCCGAGCCCTGTGCCCAGCGTATTTACACGTCCAGCACACTAGCCCATGGCGTGGATTTATAGAATTAATACCGCAAATCCCATTCCCGTTTATTCGGATCTGCCTCCAATTCCCAATTTTCCACTACTTCTTCCGGGTCCCGTGCCCGAGAAAGAAATCCACCCGATCTTTCCCCGGTGAACTGAAGGAACCACCACTATTCGCCACGTTGTGAATTCTTGATCCGAACAGCAGTGTATCAGTCTCCCCAGAACGGTCTGGTCGGAAGGGGAGGAAATGGCTGGGTATTACGCTGAAAGGAAATCACTATTCATGCAGAAAAAGTTCTTGTCGTAGCCGCAAAGACATGAAAAAGAAAAAATAAGCAACTCTTTTGGTTCCTGTACAAAGAGCCTTTTAAGGCCACTGTTTTTTATGTCACTACCGAAGAATTTGCACGAGTACGAAATGTCATAACGAAGTTCACTCGCTTGGGGTCGGAAGTGACAGAGAGAGAGAGAGAGAGAGTAGGACAAATTCTGCCTAAATAATTTCAGCTGATCTAAGGGAAGTAATTCGGGGATCTTCGTCAAAGCGTGAAATTATAGCAGTTTGCTTTCTCAAATCTGTTGGCAAAATTAACTGGTTTCCTTCAGGGTCTATTTCTAGTTCTGGGTTCGGATCGGACCTTTTTGGCACGTGACAACCAACCAACCAGACCAGAAAATTCCAACAAGCCGTCTCTTCCGCGTTCTGAGAGCCATTCTGTTCTCTCCCCGGTTCTTCGATCCGATCTGATCTGGTCTCTGATCCCCACTGTCTAACTCAAGCGTGCTGGCCGCTTATATAGAGAGAGGCGGAGCTAAACAACTTCTAGGCACCGCCCACGAATTTTAATATGCAAATCGCCTTGACAACCATGCAAGTTTTTCTGGTCTTCGAAACTCCGCGGGAAAGGACTTCTCAAATGGTACTAAAAATGAATTCGGGCTCCCTGCCGGGTTTTCCGTAGATATCAACCACTTGAGTTTTGCCAAAACCACTTATCCCGTCTGGTTGAAGTCCGTATGTTAGACCACCCAAAAGTCCAATTCGCCATTTATCATAAACTTTACTTTAACGAACCCGTCTCTTAATCACTCTGGAATTATTACATTTAATTAACTAATAACTCAACCCCAGAAACAATTATTAAGAAAAAAAAAACAAGAAAAAAAAACAACTTATTTCTGGAATTACTCCGGAATCCCTTCTACCCAAGTAATTAGCACCTTCATCCTAATTCTTTAGCATTGTTGATTACTAAATCCACCTCGGGTTGGTGGGGGTCTCTCTCTATGTCACAACGTAACCTTTAGATTGCGCAAGGCAGATTTGCCAGACTGTCATCGGTGTGTCGCTGGCTTAAAGGAAACCGCTTAGTATGCCTTCTACCATTGTCCTCAGGTGCTCCCTTTCTGGGATTATATCGGCGAGTTGACGGCTCGTATCACAGTGTGTGTGTGTGAGAGAGAGAGAGAGAGAGAGAGGGGGGAGAGAGGGGGGAGTCTGGGAAACACACAAACGTATATTTTTTTATTGAAATTGGAGTAGATCTGAGTAGCGAAATTAGATCAGAGCATTTTGTTTACTGATGGGAAATCTGATCTAGGGCAGAAGTTGTGCTCAATGGGATTTGGGTTATTAGAAGACAATGAATATGGTCGAAATAAATTTTATCGGTTAAACTTGGAAGAGAGATGAGTAAGCAAGAAGGACCTTTAGAATTCACATGATTTTGGTTGAAGCAGCCAGAATCTCGTGATGATCGCGTGCGAGGTGGTGGGGCCGAGGGTTATGATCAGCCTAGTTTTTCTATATAAACGCGTAGTTATGCAGGAAAAGTGGCAGACGGAAGAGAGAGACAGGAGAGGCCGCGATCGGTCGGCGCGTCGTCGTCGCATGCGTGCCGTCACGCGCATGGGCACCTGCGTCGACCGTTACAGTTCGCGGCGCTACATGAGAGACGGGAGAAAATTCTTGGCGAGACTGGAGAAGAGAATTAGCCCAGGCAAGAGTTGGGCTAGAGACAGTTGGAAACTCGAGGAGGAAGGAAGTGACGTCAGAGATTGGAACGAAGCGTCCGCTAACATGTACTGTTGATATAACTACCGCTGCTTCTGCTACCACGAATATTACTACTACTACTACTATTACTACTGCTGAGGAGGAACGCCACTATAAACTTTAAGCCCCACACATAAATCTTATCCCTCTATCGCAAGAGTCGTATATCATTCTGAGACGATTTAGCCACAAGTTAATCACAATACACACACACTCTCTCTCTGTCTAGAATCCAGTGTATGAGTTTTTACGTCAAATACTTTTCTTTTCTGTAACCCGTTTCATATCTATACTATTCTTTTTTGTTATATAAAAGACATTAACAATTCAACCATTGAATAGTTGTTTGTCTGGCTTTCTGCAGATATTAATTTTTTTTTGGTGCATTCTAAATTTCTTAGCACAGACTCTCCAGTCTACATCTTCAGTCGACCGTGAATGGATGAACATCACTTCTGCTTTCTGGATTAAACCAAATACAACGTGAGCAGGAAGCAGGATTAAACCAGTGGGCTGGTTGAATAATCTACGGATACTCAGGGGACCTACGGCCACACCCTTAAGTTCGGTTAGGACCGAGTAGACACCTCAACTCAGGGAGTAAGACGTCGGAGGTTGAGGGGCTGATGCGAAAGTGTTAGATCACTCCCGATCAATTCGTGTCCATCGATCTCGCATACACGTGTGACAATGTGTCGCCCCCGTTCTTCGGGGTAAAACGTGTTTTTTACGTTGCTAGCCATGGCTAGAATGGTGGTGTGGACGTTGCGAAAGGTGGGAATCTTGCGAGATTAACGTTATTCGCATCAGGATCTGGTTGTTTTCTTTAAGCATCAGCTTAGGGCAAAAATCAGATCTGATAAAAAGCGTTTGATTTCGACAGATTTCAGCGAAAGGTTGGTAACTGAGGCGATCCTGGTTCGTGTGGACGAGGCTAGCCTTGATTTTCTCTTTTCTCCCCTTGATGTAACGAGGCGGTTTCCTGTGAATCTTCTCCTGGTTAAGTTAGACAATATTTCGTTTTCCTAGTTAATACGAATAAGTGTTGACCTCGGCCTGTTCCCGGCATTCTCTTTTGTTATGACCCATGATGAGATTCCCAACCTCCACAGTTTGTTTTTGTCCCTCATTTTTTCATCCTGACTGGGTCAGTCTTTGATTTACCCATTCCGTCATTTACCCATTCCGTCATTTACTTTTACCCTTCCCACTCCATTAATGAGTGTACTTCTTGATTCTGTCTACCAGCGGAATACAGCAACCACTCTTATTATTTTGAGGGGTGGATAGGCCCTACTTACATTATTTTGTTTTAGTTTTATCTTTGTGGTACACTTTTAGTTTGTTTTCTGGGTTCATCTTTCCCCCTACCTCATCTTTCATGAATCATTAAATTTTTATATATCTTGGACTTTCACCAAATTTTTATGTCATGGGGTGTTTTGTAGGTCCTCTGTGAATATGCGGTATTGTGATATATGCAGGATTGAGTGGTGATGGATATGTTTATGTGGTGTATGAATAAATTGTAATGAATGAATGGGTCGTGAGTCGGATTAACTAGGACTAGGATAGCTAATGAAGACCAAGCTCGCCCTATTTTCGTCTCGGTCTTGTGCCACAAATTTGTATATTTACAAAATAAATCTCGAGTAGCGACTACTGGTTGCCGTGCCGCTCTAGTACAAGAAAGCTGACAACTACTTATCGTGCTGCAGAAACGAAATACATAAAAAAAAAGCAAATAGTTAAAAGATAACGGAAATATAGATACTCCATGAAATCGCTAAAAAAGAGCATAGTATGATGAAAAAAAACGCCAAACTTGACGAAAACAAAATTTTATCGTCAAAATATTTATGTTATTATTAAGTGGGAAGAACGAAGTATTTTTTAATTATTTTTAAAAAATTTTCCTTCTTTACAGAACATTCTAACTTTTGATTAAAAAACCTTGTTTCTCTTTGTATCAGTGGAACTACTAAATAACAAAAATTAAGCGCGTTTTTTCTTCTTTTTTGTTTTGTTTTGTAAGACAGGCATTAATTTGGAAAATCTTGCAAAAATAAAAATAATTGTCGGATTTTAATGAAACTTTTAGAAACTATTCACAAATGATGGAAATTATTATAAATATGTTTTGCTTACATTTCCGTACAAGAAAACAATAAAACGTCTCGTTATTTGAGTTAAACGTTCTTCCCCTCTATTACGGCCTTTATTTTTGCGAATTGTTCGTGCAAAACACGCGTGGAGAAGTTAATTTGATTTTTCAGTTTCAACTGAGAAGGGTACCTACAAGTGGTATTAGGTACCTATCTTATGAAATTTATATTATCTTATTTTTATATTATCTCAGTTATGACATCTTTCCATAAATGAAATATCAAAATTAATAATAAAATGGAAGGAAATTGTGGAATCGACCATATTTTTCAACTCACCCCCGTTAAAAAATAGACTATTCCATAAAAGCTAGTTTCAACCAATCAACACTACACATTATGAAACTCGGCTTATTATTGGTCGAGACGACCCCAGAATGTGTATCCATCGCCAAAAATTTGATTTACCGCCAAAATCGCTGGAGCCTATCTCAACTTCTCAGAGTAAATAAAAGGACAAATTTCAGCCCAATTCACTAGTCAGTGATTCGCCTTCAGAGAGATTCCAGACAGATCCACGCGCGTCTACATTTTTACTAAAAGGATTTTTCGCGCGTCAACCCTTGACTCAACTTTCAAACTCTTTCTGTCTCTCTCTGAATTCATTACAAATTTCTAAAAAAAGTGTTATCTACACTACTAACCAGAAACTGTAATTCAAGCATTAAGACAAAAAATACAGTCCAGGGTGAATAACTCTGTCAAAACAAGAACAAACAAAAATTCAACAAAAATCTCGCATTACATTACTTTAAAATTTATCCCTTGATAAATTTTTATTAATATCACATGTGGACATTTTCTAAACAAAGGAACATTCCTGAACTGTAACTCATTGAGATACTGTTGTGGTAGGATCCACCTAATTTGCATAGTGGAGTACCGACCATATAAATATGGTTGGTACCGGGAAGAGAGGGGAACGAATCAAGAGATTCAACCAGAGACTCTGCCCGACTGCGACTCAGTCACCACATTCTCCAGGAACGGTCTTCCCAGGAATATACAAAAGACTATATGTAAATATTGTGTACACTTTCTTGTTTCAATACATTTTGTTCTAAGTACATTTTGTGTTGCATTATTATTCCATGCATTAGTCGAGTTTCAACAATGGCGACGAGGTAGAAAGAACCATACGAAAAAAAAAAGAATTAATAATTGAGAGCCTTCAACAATTGGGACAAGTCATTGAAGAACCCAGTCTGAAGGAAAAATATTAATTAAAAGTCCAACATTTAACGTAACGACGAAGGATTCTGAACTTCTGGATATTTAGAACTCGTTAAAGGACGACTAAGCATAAAGGAACTTTTACTCAGAAAAATTTGAAATGTGTCGTAAACGAATAATGGTGATTTTAAATTGAAAAAGTTATCGACAACGAGACACCCGTTAAAAAAAAAGCTGGCCGACTACAAAAACATGCATGGAATTAAAAGGCGCACAAATACACCGTGTCGACTTTGAAAGGTAACGAACTTTTAAAAAATTATTATTTTTTGTTTGTTCAACAATATTTTATAGTGACGAATTTACCTCTGATAATAAAAATCAGAAGTTGTCATTGAAATACGCGAAAAGAAGTCGAAAACGAAAAAAAAAAAGTCCGACGGTCTCTGTTCGCAAAAAAAAAAAAAAAAAAAAGTGAAAAAAAATACCAAAGTTGATTATCACGGGCTTGAATGTAAAAGCAAGACATAAAATAAAAAAGTTGTAAGTTGTTTCGATTTTTCTGGTCAGCTTATATTATATCCGTGGATACACAAATTAAAAGTATATTCTTTGTTGCATGAACACTATCAGCTAAAGATGGATGAATTATCCAAAGTCATATCTGAATTATTCAAATCCCAGCAGTTGAGTCAGCAACGTCAAAATAAACAGTTTGCCTTATTAATAAGGGAACAACAGATAGCACAGCAAAAATATCAAGAAAAGCAAGATAAAAGACAGCAAAAATATCAAGAAAAGCAACAGGAAAGACTGGGAAAACAGGAAGAAATGCAGATCAAATTTTTAGAAATTCAAAAGTTAACACTGGAGAAATTAAACAACAATCAGGCAAATGAAGGAAATTCTTCATATTCTAATAACACCATATTTAATTCACTGGAAACTTTCAACTATGTGCCAGACGAAGAAAAAACGTTTGAAGCGTACTTTAAACGATATGAAGATATTTTCTACACAGACTGTGAAAACTGGTCGAATTCAAGAAAAGTCAGTCTATTACTAAGAAAGCTAGGTACAGCAGAACATAGCAAATTTGTAGATTTTATTCTACCGAGAAAAACGAAGGAAATGGAATTCTCGGAAACAGTGAAATTGCTAAAGGAGCTGTTTGGAGCAAATATGTCGCTTTGGCATAAGCGATGGTTATGCATGAATGTCTCTAAATCCGACGATCAGGATTACTTAACATATGCATCTATAGTGAATAGACATTGTGACAACTTCAGATTGGCAGAGATTACGGTTGAAGAATTCAAGTGTTTAATTTTTGCTCAAGGACTGGTATCCAGTAAGAGTGCCGAAATAAGACGTAGAGTTTCGTCTAAACTCGAATCTGAACAAAACCTTACCCTGCAAAAGTTAGCAGAGGTGTGTCAGCGGGCCGTAAGTTTAAAGAAAGAGTCTAAAAAATCGAAGAAGCTGGCATTGCTTATATTAAAAAAATAAAAAAACAGTCAAATTACCCATCAGCAAAAAATTGGAGTAAAAATTCGGCGTATTTTAAAAATAGACAAGAAAAATTAAATAAAAAGAACGAGGATGAAAAAAAGATCCCACCATATAATTGCAGACGTTGCAACGAAAGACACTGGGAGGTAAATTGCCCATATAGAAATAAGAAATGTTTCGTGTGCCACAAGAATGGACACAAAGGATCGTGTTTTAAACGAAAAAATTCAATAGCCGAATTAGACAAACAAATTCGAATATCAAATCAGATAGAGATTTGAGGAAATATGTGACGACTGAAATATTTAAAAAGAATATCAAATTTCAACTCGATTCGGGTTCAGATTTCCATAATGAACTATAAAACATGGAAAATTTTAAAAAGGCCTACAATAATGACGTCAACGAAACTCGCTCGAACGGTAACTGGAAAGGAAATTAACTTCGAAGGCGAGGTTGTACTTCCCATGAAATTGAACGGGATCGTTAAAAAAATAAAAGTTTTCATTCTGAAAAATGAAAAAAACTTGATGGGTACAGATTTTATTGAAACATTCGAATTGTGGGATAAACCGTTAAACTCATTCTGCAGAAAAGTAGAAAGTAATACGCAAACAAGACAGGACATTAACGATGGATTAAAGAAACAGTTTCCGGAAACCTTCACACCTGGTCTTGGAAGATGTAACAAGTTTCAACAGATACTTATTTCACATTTCATCAAACATCCTTATAACCAAAACACAAGCTTTTTCCAAATTGTATTGTATATAAATGTTCAGTGTTTTTCTAATTGAATTCATGACTACCGTTGTTTCTTTGTTCAATTTTGCCTTGAGATTTATTCAACTTGTATGTCTATGCTTAATATTGTGATTAATATGAAGAACATGCTTTTCACACTTATCATCTCAAACAAAAAACCTTCTGATTTCACACTCATTTCATAGCAATCCCAACAAAATTGGTGACTACCGACGTTTGCATGTCGGGTTTAAAAAATTGGTAACCCCAACGCTTAAACAGGCAATAACAACAACAAAATTGATCACCGCCGACGTTCGTATCTTCACCTACAAAATTGGTATCTTCGACTTTTAAATAAGGCTACAACATAATTGATAACCACATTATTCCCAAGGAAAAAAAACAAACTCAGTCGACATGGCAGATCCTGTACAACCAACTGAAGCTGCACTCAGGATTGAACTCCCTTCCTACAACACGAATGCACAAACATGGTTCATACAACTCGACGCGATTTTCCAAGCAAGACACGTGACGTCCCAGCAGTCGAAATTCGCGTTTGTGGTGGAGAAACTTCCCGCTGAAATCGCTTACTAATCTCCCGCCCGAAAAGCCGTATGAGGTGCTACGACAGGCAATCTTACAACGAACAGGGTGCTCCGAGGGGCGAAAGATTAAGGATCTCCTTACGAATGTCACGCTCGGGAACAGCAAGCCCTTCCAACTTCTTCGTAAAATGATAACGCTACTCGGTGACAACACTATATCCGAAACAGTATTGAAGCAAATGTGGCTGGAGAAGTTGCAGCCCGATATCGTGCAAATATTAGCAGTTCTAACTGAGGAGGTCGATGTTCGCAAGCTAGCATCGATCGCTGATAAAATAGTGGACACGAGACCAACTCGCCAAATTTCCTCTGTCGTGACATCAGATGACCCGACTGCGGATGTTAACCAGCAACTTCATTTTTTGACTGCCGAGCTAAAGAAACTGTCTTTACGCCTCGACAGAATTCAAAGCATTCCTGGACGAAGTCGCGATACTTTAGCTAACAGACACAATCCTGGTGAGCGACGATCAACGTCGAGACATTTCTCGTCACCGCCAGAGAATCTATTGCTGGTATCATGAAGTGTTTGGCACCCGCGCAAGAAAGTGTCAGCCACCGTATGCGTATAAAAACGCGGGAAACGCCGAACCTGGCAGCCATTAAAGGCGTGGGATGCTAGGGCAGATAACGGAAATCGCCTATTCTACGTTTTCGACAACAACAACAAATTAAAATTCCTAGTTGATACTGGCTCTCAAATCAGTGTTATACCGCTGAGTTATTGTTACAAGTCAATAATGCCCAGACAAGCTCAACTCAAGCGACAGGCCGCAAACGACACATCCATCAACATGTATGGCGAGCGTGTTATGTCTCTAAGCATCGGCCTACGGAGAGAATATACATGGACCTTCACTATAGCCGATGTAGAGATACTGATTATAGGAGCGGATTTCCTCGCACACTTCAACTTGTCCGTCGAACTGTCATCTCGAACACTTACCGATACGCGCACGGATATACGACGACGCGGATTTTTATCCAAGCTTTCCACGGTTGGACTGACTGCTCTGAAACCTAGTGCAAATGGTTGCGAAGATTTGCTTAAGCAGTACAAATCTCTTTTATCACCGTTCACTCGTACAGAACCCATAAAGCACAACACTACACATTCAATTAAGACAACTGGACCTACAGTCCACGTGTCACCCCGTCGTTTACACGCAACTAAATTACGGGTGGCTAAGGAAGAATTTCAGAATATGCTCAAGTTAGGCATAATAAGACCATCTTCTAGTCCTTATGCCACTCCGTTACACATGGTCCCTAAGAACGAACCTGGTACCTGGCGACCATGTGGAGATTTCAGACTCCTAAACACTCGAACCGTGCCAGACAAATATCCAATTCCTCATATTAAGGACTTTGCTTTGTCCCTTGAAGGCGCTACTGTCTTCACCAAGCTCGACTTAAAGAAAGCCTTTTATCAGATACCTATTGAACCATCTGATATTCATAAAACAGCGATTACGACACCGTTCGGTTTATACGAATTTACCCGAATGCCGTTCGGACTCCGTAATGCAGCGCAGTCTTTTCAGCGTCTTATAGACGAAGTCCTCCGCGGATTACCTTATGCTTATGCGTACATTGACGACGTACTGATAGCAAGTAAAACGCCCGAGGAACATCGTAACCATCTACAATCAGTTTTTGAATGTTTACAACATTACGGATTAAAGCTAAACATCGATAAATGCTTATTCGCTGTCCCCAAATTAACTTTCCTTGGCCACGTCATTGATAAGAATGGGTTAACTCCCCTAGACGAAATGGTCAAGGCCATTAATGATTTCCCACCACCGTCAACATTACGACAGCTACGGCGATTCATTGGCATGATCAACTATTATCGCCGATTTATACGTTACTGTGCCATTATACTTCTTCCTCTGACGAATCTCCTTTCTAAGCACAAGTGGAAAACCCCGAAGATTGTGTTATTTGTGGACGAGCTGGATTCTTTTCGTAAAGCGAAGCAAACTTTGCAGGATTGTACCAAACTTGTGTATATCACATCTTCACCCGACACGAAACTGACGCTAACTACCGATGCGTCGTCGGATACAATTGGTGCAGTACTTGATCAGATAGTCAAAGGTGTGGAAAGACAACTGTCATTTTTCTCGATTAAGCTAAATACAGCCCAACAGAAGTATAGTACCTTCAGCCGTGAACTGTTGGCAATTTATTTAGCTATCAGACACTACCGGCACATTCTAGAAGGTCGTGATTTTTCCATTTTTCCAGACCATAAGCCACTTACATACGCTCTACATGCTAAGTCGGATAAACACAATCCGCGTGATATCCGCTACATGGACTACATATCACAACTCTCATAGGATATACGCTACATTAGTGGAGTTAGTAATACCGTGGCCGACACCTTGTCTCGAACAACTCTCAACGCAGTGCAGGGTACGACACTGAACTTTGATAATCTAGCTGACGAGCAAGCCAAGGATGAAACCCTGCAAGCTATCCACTCAGACACTTCTTTAAAAATTGAAAAAAGACCGCACCCGTTTACGAACAGGTCAGTCTATTGTGACACCAGCACGGGAAACCCGCGTCCATACATTCCGCCAAATATGCGCCGTCTGATTTTCGAACATTTCCATTCACAAGCACATCCTGGAGGCAAGGCGACGTTGCGGACCATATCGGATAGATTTATCTGGCCCGGTATGGCAGCTGACATTATGCAGTGGTCCCGCACGTGTTTACGTTGCCAAACCACCAAAGTTGGCAGACACACGAGGGCACCTACATCAACCTTTGCCAACCCAGACGGTCGTTTTACCCATTTGCATGCTGATTTAGTGGGTCCACTTGAAAATGTGAACGGATTTGAGTATATTTTGACAATAATCGATCGATTTACGCGGTGGCCAGTCGCCATCCCTCTGCAATCAACTACAGCTGAAACAGTGGCAAGTGCTATTTTTAACAACTGGATTACAACCTTCGGATGTCCTTCGGTAATCACTACCGATAGAGGTCCACAGTTTCAATCAGCACTTTTTAATGAATTCACTAATCTATTAAGAATTAAACACATTTCCACTACAGGCTTTGAGAAATACTGTCAAGCAGGACCTGAACTGTATCAGTGCTGAATTGGTTTTTGGGACTCCCCTAACCTTGCCAGGAAAGATTTTTGGCCCTGTATCGGACAACCTACCTACCAGCCAGTTTGTTAGCGACTTTTGGCTGAAAATGTCTGAAACGGTTTATACGCCAACCAGAGCTTTTCACAGGCCATATTACGTCCCAGCTGATCTGAATACAGCCAATTTCGTATTTCTACGCCGAGATATGGTCCTTAAACCAAACACCCATCTTCTACGCCTGAACCGCAAATTAACCCACCTACACGGACCAAGTCCGGCAGACGCCTTCATTGGCCAGCAAAGTATACTACCTTTTATACATATTAATGTCCAAACTACGTTGACCATTAATCTAGTGGGGCTATTTGTGGAATCGACCATATTTTTCAACTCACCCCCGTTAAAAAATAGACTATTCCATAAAAGCTAGTTTCAACCAATCAACACCACACATTGTGAAACTCGGCTTATTATTGGTCGAGACGAAAATTTGATTTACCGCCAAAATCGCTGGAGCCTATTTCAACTTCTCAGAGTAAATAAAAGGACAAATTTAAGCCCAATTCACTAGTCAGTGATTCGCTTTCAGAGAGATTCCAGACAGATCCACGCGTGTCTACATTTTTACTAAAAGGATTTTTCGCGCGTCAACCCTTGACTCAACTTTCAACCTCTTTCTGTCTCTCTCTTAATCCATTACAAATTTCTAAAGAAACTGTTATCTACACTACTAACCAGAAACTGTAATTCAAGCATTAAGACAAAAAATACAGTCCAGGGTGAATAACTCTGTCAAAACAAGAACAGACAAAAATCAACAAAAATCTCGCATTACATTACTTTAAAATTTATCCCTCGATAAATTTTTATTAATATCACATGTGGACATTTTCTAAACAAAGGAACATTCCTGAACTGTAACTCATTGAGATACTTATTTCACATTTCGTCAAACATCCTTATAACCAAAACACAAGCTTTTTCCAAATTGTATTGTATAAATGTTCAGTGTTTTTCTAATTGAATTCATGACTACCGTTGTTTCTTTGTTCAATTTTGCCTTGAGATTTATTCAACTTGTATGTCTATGCTTAATATTGTGATTAATATGAAGAACATGCTTTTCACACTTATCATCTCAAACAAAAAACCTTCTGATTTCACACTCATTTCATAGCAATCCCAACAAAATACAAATAACACAGTAAAATGTAATAAATGTGCATAAAATTATAGTATTTTATGTACACTTCTGATAAAATTTCACAAGAAACGTGCCTATATAAATAAATCGACAAGCTTTCCTGCGACCTGGAAGATTACAGGTAAGTACCTATTTTAGATCATTTTTCTGACAAAACAATGACGGATGTTAAGTATAAAATACGATACATTAGAACTTGCGTTAGAAAGTAGCCTTGAGAAATCTATTAATCTGTTATTTTGATTAATATATTAATTGTTCTACCCTCATCTTGACATAGAAGCAGAAGGAAAGTGCAAAAAGGAAGCGTCAAACATAAATATCAGAGGAACTCTATAGCTTCTCTGAGTCAGAATAATAATATTCCAATCTGTGTCCCAACTATATGATCACTGCAGAAAAAGAACTCCATTTCCACTATATACATAAGATAAATAAACTTTAACAAATTGTAGTGTAATATTGTATTTTTTAAACTGTATATCCAGTGGCGTAGCTAGGGAGGGCGGAGGGGCGGTCCGCCCCGGTCGGCACTTTTGGTCCTCAGTGAGTTTTCAGAAAAGAAAGGAACAATAGTATAATTTCAATAATTTTTGCAAAAAAAGCAGCGATAAGGAAGCAGATATGGTTCAAATGAAGCCAATTTATCTTTGATATGGTTGTGACTCAAAGCCACCCAGCCAGCAATAAAAAATTGTCTTCAAAACGCACTGTCAGTTGGTGAGAATAAACGGAAACCCCACTTGACGTGAGCAAAAGGTGTGAAAAAAATTGAACATTTTTAAAGGGCTTGACGTGGGTTTGGATTAAGTGAATTTAGTGAATCCACAGTTTTTTCAAACCTATGTGAGAAGTCCAGACTTTGGCGTCAGTCCTTTGATTTTGATTTTTTTATGGCAGTGAGTGTGTACTGTTAAAAAAATTAAATGAATAAGTTAACTAATTGTTTTTTTTTTAATCTCATCATAGGCCTAGGTTTAATACAGATATAAAATCATTACTAAAATCCAAAAAATGGGCATTTTTTCAATTTACAAGTATTCAAGGTAGTAAAACAATGCAATGTTTTATATTTTTTTTAGATAATTTGTGTTGTAATGACGTGTGCGAAGTTTTATTAAACAAACGACTAAGAATTAAAAGAATGATATCATTTATTTCAGTTTTTAAAAGTGAAATTAATTTTATCGGACTTTAAATCATAATCTAGTACTTTGCTAATAATAACTTCAACTACATAAAAAAAAAAATTTTTTTAAAAAAACAATGCATTATTTACATTGTTAAAAGAAAAACGAACCGTGTTTCTGTTAATGTGGCATTTAATTTATGACTCCTGATTGTAAAATTGAAATAAATATTTGAAAAAAAACTGATGAAATTTTGAAGGGTAATTTGCTTTTTAAGTATCTAATAAAAATTTCCTGAATAGTTAGGTGTAAATTTACATGCTTGAGTCGAAAATAACAAAGAAATTTTGATAAAATCTACCGTTTTTTAGAGTTATTGACAATAAAAGTTCGGACTCATTCGCGTTCATCCGTCTGTTTATCTATATTAATCTCGGAACACTTTTGCGCGGAACCTTAATTAACGGCCTTTTTTCTGTTCTTAAGTGACCTTACTCGTCTCAATACTGCGCCAAAAATGAACCTTGTATTGAGTTTTTATTTGGTAAATTCGCTTAAGTTGTGTAGAAAAGTAATGACAAGTGTTGTTTTTTTATAGTAAGGCTTTCTTTTTAAATTAAAAAACAAATGAAATAATACATTTTTTTTAATTAATGATAAAACAATTAATAATTAATGCGCGAACTTTGATTATTTACTAATTAACAAAATAAAATTACAAAATAAAAAATGCTAGAAAGGAAATAAGTGCAAGAACAAATTTAAGTTTCAAATATATTTTTTTAATCAAATTTTGGAGTTTTAAAAAGTATGATTAATTACAAAATAAATTTGGTGTATTTAAAAAGCCTGATTATTTATAGTGGATCTGTGAAAGCTGCGTGAATATTTTAGTGTTTCGCTACAAATGGAACATATAACATCTACAAACATAAATTTAAAAAAAATCAATAGGTAACTATATGCAATTATGTCAAACGAATAGGCTCGGAACAACAAATAGAATTATTTATGTACAGAATTTTACAATTTGTGTTGTAATGACGTGTGCGTAAAATTGATGACGGAATATTTATGAAAAAAAGTTCGCGTTACTGGTTTGGAATGTTAAATGCAGAAATTTCTGAACATTGTTGATTAAAAGTTCAGTATCTGAAAGTTTGAGAATAAAACTGTTATTAGAAATTTAAAATACTGTTGCAGTGTAAATTTAATATTTACAATTTTGAAGTAAGTGAAAGTTGTCTACCTTTAACTAGAAACGTCAAGATTAGTAAAAATTAAATTAGACAAAAATTTTCTGAGAAAGATATTCTAGTGGAAAAGTTATGTCACAATGAGTTGTGGAAAACGTTGGTGAATTGTGCTGTAGAGTATTTTTCCAAATCGTTCATAAAAAAAGGTGGTTCCAAAAGGCAGTCTCTGATAGGCATAAAATTAAGTTCTCTCTCGGCGTCTCTCTGAGTATTTGTATATCTCTGTGCGTAGAAACTTGGTTACTGTTCGTATTTAGATTTTTCGATAATTAAACTGGCTCACCGGTGCCGCTAATTCCAAGAAAAGCGTGGACAAGATCGTATTTTTCTGTTTTTTAATCAATAGAATTGTATGAAACATTCAAGTTAGGAGTAAATTAGAGAAAGAGTTTTTCAAGAAGGTTGATTTGAGCCTGTGGGGCGCTAATGGTGTTGGTAAGAAATTTTCAGAAGGTTTTTGACGAAGGTTGCGCTTTGAAATTTAACACTCCACATTCAATTTGCAAAGAAAACACAGAAAAGAACAACAAGAGATGATTGAATGATCAACTAGTAAAATGTATATTGAAACAAATATATATATATTTTTAGAGACTTGCCTTTGATTTTTCCACGCAATGTCGAGCAAGATAGACACTCTGAGAAATTATAAGATGGGGGACGTGCAGGATTGTTAATTATTTAAGAAAGAATCAGAAGGAAATTTCAGTTGGTTGCGCGTCTTACTGCATCCCGAACAAATAAATAAACAAACTTTCAGATGCAATTAAAAAGACGAGACATATGCAATTTAGAAAAAACAATGCAACATTTATATACATTTTAACAATGTACAGATTGGGTAATCAGTGTGTGTCGTGTGTACAAAATGTGTGTGTAATTGTTTGATTCGTGAATGTCTCTTTGTTGATATTGTTCGTTAGTTCACTGTCTTGTGTTTATGTAATAAGGGTTTTTTTTAGAGTGGTCTACCCATAAACGTATTTGATGTTTACTTATCTTTTAGTAATGAATTATATTCACTGTATATAAGCAAAGTTGAGAAAAGTGTTCACAGAGTTGATTGATGAAGGCTCGGATGTGAGTCAGCGAGGTGTCTTCGTGCGCGGCAAAATTGTGGTTCGTAGTGGCGTGGAGTATATTGTAACTAACTCTGCGAATTCGTGAGACTGACTGACTGGGGTTGTCTACGTTTGTTTTTATATCGTTTGGGTTTGAAAAAGTGGATCACTTGGTTTTGGCGCGATCTTCAGTCTGCACGTGAACTTCAGTGATGAACCAATGAGATTGTTTGTTTCGCTTTGTTCATTTTTTTATTGGTTGAGGTTTTTTTAGTACGTAGGCGTACGGTGTGGACTGTGCTTTATTTAGGTTGGAAAGGTAAGGATATTGGACGAGTACACAATGGAATGGAAGACGCGAGAATAGACTCACTGTGGTTGATAGCAGCCGCTGTAGATGATCTGCAGACACGAGCAAAATGTCCTTTCTTTTTGCGATTTTTGCAAATTGAGTTTCGGGCAGGGCATCTAATTCTATCATGTCTGATTCCCGCAGAAGAAGCATTTTTGTCCAGAAATAGCGGCCACGGTATGTTCCTCATAGCACCCAGACTGATCGTCATCGTCAGTTACCGCAGTTTAAACAGTAAAGACAGATGCGTTTAGTGAGTTCTGTTGAGAGTAGGACGTTAATTGTTTTTGTGCCATCTCAAGTGTTAGCGCCTGGTCATAAGCAGTGACTAGATCTAGTGTTTTGTTTTCCAGGAGTCGTTGTCTGATGTGATTAGACGAAATTCCGTTTATAAAAGCGTCTCGTATGTATTCGTCTCTCGCCTGTATTGCTGTAACAGCCTGGAACTCGCAATCATTCGCGAGTTTCTTTAAAGCTTGCAAATACTGGTCTACACCCTCGTCAGTTTGTTGACGACGAGTAGCCAGCAGATGCCTACAGAAGATGGTATTTCTAGGCTGCACAAACACTCCTTCCAGAACGTCCATGGCTGAATCGTAATCGTCCACGTCGGAGATGTGTTTAAAGATAGTGGGAGAGACAAGGTTTGTAAGTAGATTCAGTTTCAGTCTGTCTGTCAGTGGAGTCTGTTGTTGTGTTTCGCCGACCGAGAAAGATTTGGAAGGATCTTTTCCAATGTCGCCATGTGTCGGCTGAGTCAGGTTTATTCGTGTCTAGATCTAGGCGTTCTGGCTTAAGGTATTTCTCCATCCTGATAGATTATTTTTAGTGGAATAAATTGTTGTAAAAGAGTTTGAATGAAGCTTTATTCCACTAGAAATCTACTCCGGTAGCGAACCGTAAGAAGAAAATGGCCGACTACCTCGTAAAGAGAGAAAGACGAAAACAGGGGGAAATCAATCAGTCCTGGAAAGTCAGGGAAAGATTAGAGAGTTCCTTTATTTTCTCCACAATATACAATGACAATAAAGTTTAAGTTGTAATAAGTGATTTCCCTTGTACCGTGTGGAAATACAAGTGTATGTTGTAAGGACTTTCTTTGTTGAAATTTGTTTAGCGTTTAAGAATGTTTGATGTTTGAATTTGAAAGTTAGATGTTTGTGCAGAAGAATGTTAAAGTTCTGAATAGTTCACTTGGCTTTGGTAATAGACAGTTCACTGTGTTGTGTGAATGTAGTTAATGTTTGTGTGTGTGTTTGAGTAGAAGATGGAGAATACACGTACGTGATTATGGTTGTGAAAATTTATAATCTACTAAAGTTTCTTCCTTAAATTTCTGCTTTATATACAAGTAAGTTAGGCTTCAAGAACGAGCGCGGGAAGAATATTGAAGAAAGTGTAAATTTATGTGATTGGCCAAAAATCGAGCAATTGTTGATTTTTTACTATAGCAAGTTTGGTGAAACAAAACACGAGAAATTTTTATGCGGCTCGTGCGATGCGTAAATTGTCTTTAAAGAAAGTACTGTTTATTTATTGTTCAATTACTGTTGGGTAATTTGTGGGCGTGGTGTGCGTAGGCGTTCACTACGAGCCTACTTTTGTACAAAAATCGACTGATTTGCGATGAAAGCTTTTAGAAGCTTACTGTGCATTTAATAACCAATCAGATTTCAAGAAATATTTGAAAGTAAAAGAAAGGTTACTAAAATACCACCCCCCAGATTGGAAGTGGCTACACCTACAATATGAATTAATAAGTATAGTATGTGGTAAACCTAGTGGGACAATGGACGCGCCTACCTGATGTGATAGTACATTTTTCTTTGGTATCCGGTTGGGTTGGAGTTAAAGAAGTTGTCTCCATAGCCGGATCAGTACTAATATCATGACAAGGACTTGAATCTAACCCTAATCCATGCTGACAGTAACAGCTTTGTCATTAATTTTAAGGGTGAAATATTTGGTGCATGAGAAATAACACTGTAAGGAACAGAAAATGGTGGCGTCACAGGTTTTTTTAACAGTCTCGACGAACAAAAACATTCAGAGTTCTCTAAGTCTTTCAGAATAAAGACAGGTTTCTTCGAAGCACGTGTTGGAGAATACGTAAGAAAAGACATTCTGTTCTGTAATTCACGAATCAATTGTATTGTCGGTGGAGACTGTGAAAACTGGGTATCCCCCAGTTGTCCAGGTAATATCAGTGTCGTCCAGTAAACTAATTCAGATGCTGCACAATTCAAATCCGTCTTTAAGATGTTTCGCAACATCAGCAGTATTAAAGGCAGTCTTTCAAGCCAGCTGGTATTATCAGCAGTTGCCATTAATGAAGACTTAATTTGACGATGAAATCTCTCTACCAACCCGTTAGCACATGGATGGTATGCAATTGTAGAGATATGTTTCACTCCCAACAGTTTTAGAAACTCTTCAAAAATTGTTGCTTGAAACTGCGGTCCCCTATCAGTTGTAATAACTGAAGGACACCCGAAAATCAATATCCAATCTCGAAGTATTGCTTTAGCAACAGCTTCAGCAGTCGTAGATTGTAATGGAATTGCGACAGGCCACCCTGTAAAACGATCTATTATAGTTAAAAACTTAAAATGTATTCATAACCGTTAAATTTTGAAAAGGGCCCCACTAAATCAACCTGTATGTGGGTAAAGCGACCGTCCGGTGGCGAAAAAGTTTCAAGAGATGACTTGCTATGTTTAGTTACTTTCGATTGCTGACATTTTACACAGGTTTTGGTCCAGTTCCTGATGCCAATTGACATATTAGGCCAGACGAAACGGTCGGAAATCAATTTATAAGTAGCTCGATATCCCGGGTGAGAAAGAGAGTGAAAATATTCGAAAACGGATCGCCGATGTTTAGGTGGAATGTACGGACGAGGATGTTTAGTTGAAACATCGCAACAAATAGTCTCGTCGCTGAAAGGAAACGGACGTTGCTCGAACAGTAGTGACGTTGAGTTTCTGATTTTGTCGAATGTAATATCCGATCGTTGCTCACGGGTAATGCTATTGAAATCCAATTTCGAAGAGTTAATACAATTTAGACTCGTGCGTGACAAAATGTCAGCAACGTTTCTTAACATATTTGTTAGAGGTAATAAAATTCCAGAACAATTAGGAATAAATTGGCGATAATAAATTATCATTCCAATGAATCTGCGCAGTTGTTTTAAAGTAGTAGGTTCTGAGAACTTAGTGATCGCGTCAACATTAGAACTGACAGGTGTAACACCCGTACTGTCAATAGTGTGACCTTAGAACACTAGTTCAGAAACAGAGAACAAACACTTATCCAAACTGAGTTTCAAACCGAAGTGACGAAGACGTTCAAATACTCCGCGTAAGTGTTGTAGATGTTCAGCTTGTGATTTAGAAGCGATTAAGACGTCAATTATGTAAGTAAAAGTGTAATCAAAGCCGCGCAAGACTTCGTCAATAAGATGTTGAAAAGATTGGGCTGCATTTCTAAGCCCGAAAGGCATACGAACGTACTCGAAAAGTCCAAATGGGGTGGTTATTGCAGTTTTTTTCAATATCCCGCTTAACAATGGGAATCGGATGAAAAGCTTTCCGCAAATCCAACTTAGAGAAGACTTTAGCGCAACTAAAGTAACTTTAGAGTAACTGCAAAGTCCTTCAAGTGAAGAATAGGATATTTATCCGGTGTAGTTTGAGCATTTAATAAACGGTAGTCACCACATGGACATCAATTATTAGCTCCAGGTTTAGGAACCATATGCAATGGAGTAGCATAGGAGCTGGAGGAAGGACGAATAATCCCTTGTTGAAGAAGACGTTGAAATTCAGCCTTCGCAAAATTATACTTTTCAGGGTGAAGACGACGCAGGCTGGAATGGACAGGAGGTCCAGTAGTAGCAATTTGATGTTCAGCATTATGTCGAATTAGCTCAGTATACTTAAGCATGTAAATTTACACCTAAATATAACTATTCATGAAATTTTTATTAGATACTTAGCACGGGGTTTAAAAAGCAAATTACCCACAAGTTATATTTCTTTTAATATCGTAAAAAGTTTTAAAAGTTTTCTCGACTTAGAAAAAAAAGTAACGTCTTCGTTTTTTTTTTTTTTTTTTTTTACATATCCTCAGTTTTATTAAAGAAAAAAATAAACACAATTATACTTTTATTTCATAATTAGTGAGGAGTTATAAATAACACGTTAACAGAAACACGGAAAAAACCTGGCATCATACGGGCATTAGATTCTGAGAAATGGATAAAAATATTAAAATTGATGGCCGTACGAATAATTTTATCGTTGACTCTCTTTCTTTCTTTATCTCTCTCTCTCTCTCTCTCTCTCTCTCTATATATATATATATATATTTATATATATATATATATATATATATATATATATATATATATATGTATATATGTATACAAATATTGCAGTGGAAAGTTTGCTGGTAAACATTTATTTAATGGTGTTGATGGCCCAAATCTATCCATATAATGTTTTACTCTGCGAATATTTTAAGCAAAATACAAAAACAACAAGAGAATACAACAAGTTTCTTGTTGTATACTCTTGTTGTTTTTGTGATAAAAGACAAAAGGCAAATATTTGAATAACAAATAATTTTCAATGTATTTTTTTAGATGAAATCTTGTTAGTTTAATTTATATTGAACTCAAGTTTGGTGATGTCACAATGATCACTGGCAAGTGTGAATATGTTTCTGTTTTTATTTGCTCACAGAGACTTGTAGCGAATTTGGATTTTATCATGAGCTGTAAAAATTAGTTAAGCGTGGGTGGATAATCATGCCTACTTGTATATTTGTTAACCAATCATGGCTCGAGATTTTTTTGAAAATGTCCTGTGATCCACTTTTTGCCCAGATTTGACCAAACTATTTTTGGGTATTGGAATAAAGTAGAATTTGGGTTCTATAATATATATATATATATATATATATATATATATATATATATATATATATATATATATATATATATATATATATATATATATATATATATATATATATACTTTAAGGGGTTAATGTGCATTGTAATATTGTATTCCTTCTGGGGAGGAGCGGCAAAAACACTAGCCACGCCACTGTGTATATCTTAATATTATTCCCTTTGAGAGAGAGAGAGCGCTATCGATGCTATTCTTCGTGTGTCATGCAGCATTTTTTGCTGCATATACACACTATTCGTACACACATCAATTTTTAATATTTTCATCTATTTCTCAGAATCTAATGCCCGTATGATGTCAGTTTTTTTTTATATGTATAATAAACACAAGAAAGGAATATAAGACTGAGTTTTCAGAACACTAGGTTAAATACACCAAATTTGACAGGCGAATTATGCAAAATAAGAAAAGACAAAATTATTCGTACAGTAGAAAATGTTTTAAATTGATTGATTCGTATAATCAAATTATACACTTTCCATATGAAATTAGATTTTTCATATTTTTTAACAACATGCAGTGTTATTCTATGCCAATTCTGAGGTTATATTTTTGGTTAAGGCATTTTGAATGGTTAGTGATTTATGTTGGAACTTTAAAAAATGACAGAAACTAAAATGGCTTGATGTAGATATTTGTGGTATGAACATCCAATTTCGAACAATAGTGAAAATATAGTATAAGAGAATTTTCATTTATTTAAAGATAAATGCTTTATCGATATTTCTTAACAACTAAGCCATTTTAAGGGCATTATGCAATCAATAAGAAACTAGATTTCTTTGTGTGCAAAATAATAATACATACACAAGTGAGAGAAGGATGTAACATGAATGTCAAGTCAATTATATTTGATTGACAGGTTCAAAAATGTTATATATATATATATTTTATGGTCTAGATAAGTTAAATATCACTTCTCTGACTATAGCTATCTTTATATCAATATGGCTTGCATTTTAGGTTTAAACTGACACTTCAATTTTTGGCATAGTAGATTCATACATTTATTTAGGCAAAAGAAGTTTAATGTAAATCCAGGACCATATTTGTAATCAAGCATTATTTGTTTCGTTATCCAAATTGATAGGTTTGCTAATATTTTTATATTCATTTCCATCACTGACAAAACTTTTTTTAAAATAAATCAATATTATTTAAGAAATTAAAAACTACTGTTAAAAAACAAAATCTGAATAACATTGAGTGAAGTAATCAGAGATAATTCCAAATGTAAATGTAGAAGAGACAAGCAGTTATTTTAAGTAAAAATGGAATCAAAACTGTTGATATTTCTTAAACAGAAAATCAAGCTAAACAGTAATCATAAGAATTTAGCTAATTTCTATTTACTGTATGTTTAATTAAATCACACTTTAGTTGAATTTCTGGAGCACATCCCCAAAATAGGTTTGAAGTAGTTACTGCTCAAAAATAAATATGTTCATACACACTATTTTTTGCAAGTATACAGAAATAAAATAAAAGACCTTTAGCAGATAATATTCTGGACAGCTGAAATCAAAGTAAAAATATTTAGCAAAAATTCAAAATGCTGTGTGTAGAAGAAAATTGACATACCTTTTTCATCCAACAAACAGCGTTTCTGGTGTCAATATTGGAAGGAGGGATCTGGAATGTATTGTATTTCTGTGTCTGAGCCAAGAGAACTATAGAATTCATTAGAAAAATCTTTAGAAATCAACCAGGAAATTCCTGATCAGTTGCAATTTCACCTTCCAGTATGACAATGACCCAAAACACACAAAGCATCTTAGTAACTAAATGAGTATAGGGCCAGATTATTCTGAAAATTAATTACACCAGCACAAACTTTCTTCTGTGCCATGTCCACAACCATTCAACAATTTCCTGTTCTTTGTAGCTCTTGTAGTGGGACAGTGGGCTTTGTTGAGTCATACTAGTGCATGGAAATTGATTTGTAACTTGAGGTATCGAGAGATTTGATAACACCGAGCAAAGGAGTATAGATATTAGGAGAAAAATATAAAATAATGGTTATTCAGATTGGAGCTAACTGAAAATGTCCAGTTAAAAAATATTCATTTAAATCCATAAAATACTTTGAGCTCAAACTAATTAAGATTTAGTAAAATTTAGCATAACTGACACCTCCTGCCCAACTCTTTCACCCACAGGATTTTTTGTCACCCTCGTTTTTGTTTATTTAGAGACATATTCATTATATTTGCATTGATTTCAATGTAATTTTAGAAACCTAAATATCAAGGCTAAAACTGAAAAACACTTTGTAAACAGATAAAACTCCTATTTATTGCAAGTGAGGTGGATTGCTAGCAACCCTATTAGGATGAAAAATAAAATCAAGCAGTGGGTGAAGTTACTCTTGAGTCAACAGTCAGTTAACTAGAGGTGGTGTCTGAAAAAAGTCACTGTGGGGGATGCAACAATAACCACTTCATTATCAATTCCAAGATCATTCATAACATAAAATAACACTATATAAAAATTATCATCAGATTTGTAGGCTTAAATAGGTATAACGGTATAAATAGCTCCTGCTGCATGTGAAAAAAACGTGTATATGGTTTTGTAAGTACCTGAAAATAGATGGAGTTTCTAATTTTTGTTACAAAACCTTGAACGAATACAGGGATGATGCAGAATATTTTGTAAGTTTTTCATTACAAAAGAATAAATTCAGTAATGTACTAATTCTTTATTGTGAAGTTTTAGAGTTGAAGTAGATAACCTGAAATAACAGGAATTAAGATTAATTTCCATTCACAACTTTTTAAAGAAACAGTAGGTCATTTTTGAATATTCTTGAAATCATTGCATGCATTCAAATGAATACTATTTTTATCCTCTTTGATGCTGAATTTTGTGGAAATGCATTTAATTTTTAAATAGTTAACATTTGCTGGCATAAAAACATTCATTTAACATTTGCTGCCAAAAAATCCAAAATTCACTGCAAATATTTCATCAATGGTTCAACAAAGATTTTAAAAGATTGAAGAGTTAACTTTCTTAGGATTTCCATTTTTTTTTAAAATTTAGTCAGGGCTTGATTTATTTTCAAGTGTCATTTCACGAAGTTTGGCCCATGCTTGTTCATTTTTGCATTATCTATAGTTTCTTGTTTAAAAGACTTTCTTATCGTTACAACCAATAACAGTAGTTTCCACAAAAAAAATTACACAGATAGTTTTCTTTTTTTATGGAAAATAGCTAAATGTGCTTCTGAACATCAACACAAAAAAGCAAAGAAACAAATCAAACAATCCATAATTATACCATGTGGCAAATTGGATCAGAATACCAACGACACTTGATACTTGTTAAGTGTAATTAGCAAGTACATCTACTGGTACAACAACCTTTTATCAGAACAAACTTTTATAATTTTAAGCGAAATAAATCTTGATTCCAAATTTTATTTTATGCACTGAAAAAAGTGTTCAGTCTAAGACTAACTTTTCTAAAGGATAAAAACTGGAAATCACGTAGTTTAGCGTCCAAAATTATTACGGTTGTTGTGAGGTTAATCAGTCACTTATAACAAAATAAGCAAGCAGATACCAAATGTAATAAAAACCAAATTTTGAAAGTCCAAAAGAAATTAAATTAAAATAATTTAAATATAAATACAGGTGTGTTTGGATTTCGAAAATACACGAAAATAAATAAATAAAAATACTTGTAACGGGATTGGTAATGTTGGGTGTTGATGCATTATTTTCCCCGTTGTTATTATTTGTTGACTGCAATGGGGTTGATATTAATGACAGAGATTAAAATGCATAAGCTTACAACGATAACAACAATAAAAAGTTGAGACACGTGTTGACATAAACAGCAAGAATTTGTATTTTCTTTTTGTGATGCGAATTACAGAATATTGCTACGGTGTGTGTAAAAATGTAAAATATCTCTTTTGTTTAAAAGTCAGTACTTGGTTTAGTTCCGAGAATTTCATTGGTGAGGATGCGTTTGAAATCATCTGCTTTCGATCTTTCGTTGGCAGACGTGTATTTCTGTACTGCTACTGGTCTACTGACTATTTATCTACTAGTATCCTATTCTACTCTATTGACCCTCTTCTGTCCATAAATATGTACACATACATATACGCATATCTTCACATCTACGTATATTACACACACACACACACACACACACACACACACACACACACACACACACACACACACACACACACACACTTATTCATACATACACGAACATTTGTTTTCCTAAACATTCTTCCTATAGATTTCCTACAAACCATTCTGAGAAGGATTTTTCTCTTTTGCTTTATTGTCACCATTGTTGTTATTAAACTATATTCAAATTTTCTCGATAATATTTTATTTTTCATTTGGAGCATGAGAAAACTCGATTGCCCTTTCCTTCTCTCGTCTTTTATCAGATGAAACATCACTTTCCCTTTTCTCCTAAAGGGATTAGTAGTAAATGCTATCATTCGTCTGTCAAAACAAGGTCAATCAGCAGTAGTGCGTGCAACAGGTGTATTTGTTTTATCGGTCAGGAGCAGTAGTGAATTTCTTTTTACACTGGTATATTTTAACATCAAATGTCGAACTTCAGGACTATGCAGGTGCATGTGATCTCAGAAATTTCTATGCTGGAACGAAATAACTATTTGGATCAGTACGAACATCAACAGATGATAATACAAACACCCTGGCCGATCCACAAGGCATACTCCTACGCTGGAATTAACATTTTCCACCCTCTTAAATAGAAACTCTACCACAGTTGAGGACTTCCCGAGAAACGTTCCAAATCATTCTCCTCAGCTATAGATGATTATGAGGCCTACTTTTCAACAATTCAAGCAAGCTATGATGCAATTGAAATCAAGGAAATCCCCAGGACCAGAAAATATCCCTTTTGAACTATTCAAATATGGTGGCGTACCTTAAAAACCGCATTTTCACCCTCATTCTAAAGATGTGAGAATCCTAACGAGTTCCGAAAGCACTGAAATATGCAGTAATTATAATGATCTTCAAAAAAAGCTGACCGAAAGCCTATAGGAACTATAAAGGAATATCATTATTCTCCATAACTGGAAAAATCTTTGCTCAGATCCTTCTAAATCGGCTCCAGATCATTGTCGAAAATAAATTTCCAGAATCTCAATATGGATTCTGTGCCTCTCGTGGTACAATCGACATGATTTTCTGTGCAAGACAACTCCAAGAGAAAAGCAGGGAACAACAAAAAGCCCGTTTCTTTGTTTTCTATGACTTAGAAAATGTCTCAGATAGCGTTCCAAGAGCTGCTATGTGGAAAGTTCTTCATCGTTTTGGATATCCAAACCACTTTATCACTCTAGTTCAAGAAAGGCATGACAATATATCTGAACGTGTATTCCACCAGAACATGCTTTCAGAAGAATTTCCAATCATATGCAGACTAAAACAAAGATGCGTCTTGGCACCTATGTTATTCTCCTTGCGTCTGGTTGCAATGCTTCAAAAACTTCCTTTAGACAATCCAGGATTTGACATCAGAAATCGATATGATGATGGACTTTTCAATCTTAGTAGACTTCGATCTAAATGCTTAATACACATGCAAAAAATTCCAAATATTCAGTATGCTGATGAAAACGCTACCCTCTGAGATTCAAAAGAAGAACTTCAACAGTCTGTGAACAACTTTGCTATATACGTTGTGTTTTAAAAAGTTGAAGATTGTCTTGAGTTTGATTCTAGTTTCTTTAAAATATTGTAAAGGCCAAATGAAATAATTGCATAACTTTCTTACGGTGGCTCAGTGGTAAGCCGCTATACAGTTGGTATTGGAATGCAGTTTCTAATCCGGTGATCAATTGTAATTTTATTATAATTACAATTAATCTTAGGTTTATAAGTGCATAAAATGATGCTTACTAGTCAGTTGAGTTTTGGTGGTATATCGATAAGATCAGTATGAACTGGCCTTGAGAATAAGCGTTCGACTACTGCAAGAATCCGTTGTAATGGACGCAGATTGCGAGAAAGAGCTATGGTTGAGGGTGGGAATTGTTCAAGCTCTGGATTTGCTTTTATAGCAAATCCATTGCTGAACAGGTGTCACCTGCAAGCCGATGTGCTTAATCATCAGTGTTAACTAGGAGCCAACACCTTTCTACGCTTTGACACATGACCTACTTTCAGTAAAGAAGACGATGTCTTAGTGATTAAATATGATGACAGGATTGTTATAAGCTAAGAGTGTTAGGGCTAAGGCATGTGTTAGTGTTCGGTTAGAGTACTTAGGGGTTAGGTTTGGCAGGGTTGGAGTTAGGGATGTTAGGGCTAGTGGTTAGAGTTGGTTTAGGTGTTAAGTTGGGGTTAGGATTTGGGGTTAGTGGTTTGGGTTAGGGCAGGGTTAGCGTTTCACTAGTCACAATAAAAGGAATAAACGTCCTGAGGCTTTTGTATGTTTCTATCGTCTTTATTTTCACATTGACCACGAACCTTCACCTAAAATACACACAAGCTTTTAATATTCCATAAAATTAAATAATTTATGTTAGTTCTAAACGTTTTCTTTATTCAATATGATTTGCAGTATTTCTGAATAGTTTTTAATACGCTGCTAAATTATTTGCAGCTAATTCTAAAATATGTCTTTAATGAAACACCTGTATATTCTGCTGCTTATTATTTTTATTGTTATTTTTTGAGATTGCAAAGCTCATTTCTTTATTCATTTAGATAAATTGGTAAGAGCTTCAATTCTGAAATTTATCAAAATTTGTTCATAAATGATTTAGAACTGGAATTTATACAATTATAATCCCCGCTTTCCAAAAGTTAAATGTAAGGGATATAACTACATACTCAGCAATGAATAAGAATATAATCGGAGTTATTTCCCTTACATTTTTTATTTACATTTTGGCGGTCATAGCTTTCCACCTAACCCTAACCCATTTCTTTATTATTTGTGAATTGCCATGACTTCTTGAGAAAGATAATGTAGTGATATCTCGTTTCCTTCTGCATGGTTTTTAATTCAGAGTAGTCATTCTCCTAGACTGGCTATTTCCCAAGGATAGAGAGCCTAGTTCACCTAACCCTAACCCTTCAGCCATAGATGGAAGCAATATGGATTCATGCTTTTGTAAGTGAATTTATTCGAAAGTGAACGCAACAGACCCGAGCGGAACTTGAACTTGGCTTATTAATTCCACTTTCCACGTTAATAACCACTATGTTACTCGCATATACATTTGTCTTTTTATTTTAATTTAAATTTATATAAAATTTCAATTACTTAAAAATTAATTCAGTCAAAATATACGGAAAGGCATTTCGATTTATAATATAATACAATATTTCTATCTAGTCTAACAATAAAACTAATATAAAACTCATGGATCTTGGCATCACAAACCCTTCAGTCAGTAATTATGTCGCACCGTCCATTCGGTCCATAAATTCAGTGATACTTGGCAGAACTGAGACATTTTAGTGCTTTTAACTTGTTCACAAAACTATTTATATAACAGCAATATTCCAAGGTAAATGCGTTTTCATCAGAACCTCTCACTAGATTTCACGACTGATATTCCCAAAACTGCTATTATACTTCATTTAATTTGGGTTTTCGCGCGTTCCTTTCAGGACTAAGGAACGTGTCAAAGTGGTTCCAGTGGTGAATTGACCATGTGTCGCACGATTTACTTTTTACTTGCGCTTATGTGGTTAGCTGTTTTATGGAAGAGTAGGCACCCATTTATCTCGTGAGATAAAGGTAACACCATGTTTTTAGGAATTTAGAGTATTACATTTGGGGCTTGCTTGGCTTCAGGAGTTGCCGGAAAGTTGTCAGTGTTGACAGCCAACTGCCTTTGATGATCCACTCCGAGTTTTATGTCTGGATTGACTTCTATAGCAATTTCAGGATTTGGATATGACCGCAAGGTTGTGGAGGTTTCAAATAAGGATTTTCCTTTCACTAAATGGAGATCATCAGTACAGGGGCTACTCGAATCAGCTGGTGGTGAGGGGCCAGTTTCCCGCCTTCGTCAGTTCTCCGGATTGGAGCTGGACTTAGTTATCTATAAAATGCTTTCGTATAATTATCTATGGAAGAACATATGCAACAAGTGCAGTTCGTTTTTTGAAAGGGTCCAAACATGTGGAGTTATCAACCGAAGTAAATGTCGGGTTTGTAAATCCGATGTCATTTTTTCGGACATCATATCAGCTCAGCTGGTATTTTCTTTCTTTTTCAAAGGTAACATCAATTTCTAATTTTCATATACCTAGCACAATGAGAAAGTTACATCAATTCTTACGGATAATTTATATCGAAGATTTCTCTCTAATTATGCCCAGGTATTAAAACTTTTGACAGACGATTTAACAAATGCCAAAAAATAGCAAGAGTTTACTCTTAGTCCTAGCAGCTTTTCATAACATTAAATCTGTTTAATCTAAAATAAGATTAGAAATTTGAAAGCTTAGGTCACAAACAATTCTCTACGCAACTGCATATTAGCTCTATCATGATCACTTTTCACTAAATACTATTCAAGTATTTTATCATGCAATTAATAATCGGGGATAAGTCAGTAATTATGTAGAGGACCGTTGGGTTTGTGTGTTGTTGAATTAGAAACACGTGCTGTTTATTTCTGCTAGAAGAAGGTTCAACTACAAGAAAAATGGCGGACTCTAGTTGTGTCCAACCGAAGATGAAAAGAAAACAAACAAAACCGATATATATATATATATATATATATATATATATATATATATATATATATATATATATATATATATATATCAACAAATATATGTATTCAACAACACAATTTTAAAAAAAATTAACATTTGCGTGTGTATGAAGATTTGTGTTTGTTCTTTGATGAATGTTCGTACGTACGTGTATGTGTGTATAATGTTCATGGCGTCTTCCCGCAAGTGGGAAACACTATATTTTGCGAGTGCTCACACTGTAGAGGTGTTAGCTGAAATAAAGAAATGAAAACGAGAAAGAGGTAAGAAGTTGCCCAGTATTTATAGTATAGGGAGAGAGACCCCTAGTGAATAATTAGGGAATTAAGGAGGAGCTAACTCCGACACGTCTACTCTTTGTGACTGTATCGTTGATGGAGTAGTGGTAAGGTCTAAGAAACATGCTTGATTTCAATAATGAAAAGTATTTATATTGGTTCGAACCCAGTCAAAGACGCAATTTATTAACATATATATATATATATATATATATATATATATATATATATATATATATATATATATATATATATATATATATATATATATTTCTGTGTGCGCAAAATGATAGCACTTGGTGCTATGCTTTTGTTTCAATATCAGATTGAATAAAATATTAGTATTTATTATTTGTAAAATATTTGAATAACCAATATGTATGTAGCTGCACGAGCTGAAAGGGAGGTCCGGACTGCCAATTGCTGGATAAGTGGCAAATTGTTCGAATCCCCTTTGTTACTAAGTTTACGAAATCCTGATTGCCTATATGAGCACATCACGATACGTTTTCCGAAAGATGATCTCTTTTGGTGAAGTGGTAAGTTGTTTGGTAACCATTGTCTCGATGCGAGTTCGAGCACTGTAATAAGCAATATTTTTTGTTTGTGTGTGTCTGTGTTGTCAATTATAAATCAATAATAGGTATGTTTTCAGAAATAAGAGATATAATTTGAGCTCGGAATAGTTTGTAGAGTTGTTCCGAATTTCATATGAACTTTTTCTTAGCATATAATATACCAACAAACGTAAGATTTATAACCTCATAAAATCGGTTGCTTTTTAGTTGCTTTGGTGTTGGTCAATGGTAAGATTGTCGGCGGTTATGTTAGGATTCGTGTGTTCAGCAAGAATCCGATATTGAATGTTTGTATTCGTGCTAGAAATCCGTTAATATTGTTCGTTGGTAATTAATAAATTTGTATTATATTTAATGTTTTTTACAATTTATGGATAACAAATTCAAAATGTTTTTAGATTAAAAGTAAACGTTAAGTCATCCTCATGATAGTCCTTGACTGCATTTGAGCTTGTCGTCTGTGCCGTGCATAGTAATTCTTTTGCTGTTCGATTTCAAACCCCTTTGCTGTTACACAGGTAACTGTATTAACTTTACTGTCGACGTTAAGCAAATCTCTATAACGTCTGCGTCACGAAACCGCTACTAACGTGCTTAAAAATTTTTTTCCGTAACAATTTTTAAAATTCTGGATTTAAGTAAAAAGTTGTTAGTTGTTGAACGACGCAATACAAGTGGCGAAAATCAATTGTGGACGAATGTGTACAAGTTCTCCTCGTGCCTTTACTAAGCAGCTAGCTGTCTGAAATTTTACGCAAAGATTCTATTAACTAATCAATACACTTTTATTCCATGACAAACCCGATCAATTGCAATAATTTACTTTAAGAACTTAACAGCGGATTTGAACCTATTACTATAAAATTGTAAACCTATTGCCCATGTACCAACTTACTAAAATCAAAACCTACAGTGGAGGTGAACCCGTATAGAAAGAATGATAGTCAGAAACCTTACCGAAGAACCACCAATGGCCGTCTAAACAGGAATTGTCATTTTATGCACTATAAACCTACTGATCATTGCAAAAATTTAAATGAAAATTTGGCTGTGGATTTGACCTTGCACCGCAATTCATTACCAACTAATTGCCAGGTGCAGGATCTACAAAAATCGCCATATTTACTGCTTAATGCAATATTTTAGTAATTTAATTAATTCAAAATCACATCGAAACATTGGTAGTACAAATATTTACGATTTAAACACCTCGCTTGTTCTCGCAAAACATTTTACAAACCGACTGATTATTGTAAAAATTAAAACACAGTAAATTCGAGACTGTAACAAAATACTTGTAATCCACTATCTTACCACCTAACTACCAAGATTTTGTGTTAAGAAAGGGAACACTGAATTATCAAATACTTTTGAAATCTGTCAGGGTCACTTTACGTAAAAAGAAAACTCAGATTTCAATTAAAAGACAGTTAGGTATTGTCTAATGTTGTCAGGCGGTACTTAATAAACATAGAAAAGTCTCGATAGAATCATTACGTCTAACATTAAGATTTGTTTATGCCGCTGCGAGCTTTACAAGAGTGACGAAGACAATACATCAAATTAAGATAAATCTTAGTAGAATCTTTAACTACTATGTTTCCCAATTTATAACATGCAATGTTTACAAGACTGCAATTCATATTGAATTTAGAAAAGCTTTAGTAAGAAGACTACCACTGGTTTTACATCGTGTAAGACGCATGCTTTATCCAAATAATTAAAAAATATGATATTAAGATAAACCTTAAAGGAAACATTATATGTTGTATTTATAGTCGTGTGATATATAGTACTGAGCAGGACATTTGTCCAGCATTGGACTTGAAAATACTGTTTCTTCTGCCGCCACTGACCGATTAAATCAGATGTATACTTTGGTCTTATATCAACGTCACTTCAAACATTAGTTTGTACTACAATGCCCTTTTTTCATATGTTTTTCCTAATAAAAAATCAAGTATTTTTTTTATAAAGAAAACAACATACGAAAAATCTAGGATTTCTTATAAGGAAAAGAATAATTCGGAAATGGTTATCGTAGTACAAACAAATGTTTGAAGTAACGTTGATATTAGGCCAAAGCACACAATAAAGACAGAGGACACGAGCCAGGTTTAAAAAAGAGAAATATGTTTATTGAATACACAAAATAAAAGGAATTACACAAATTAAATGCTTTGTGTGCCAATAATGGCCAATAACAGTTATATACAAATAGAAAATATATAATGCAAATAAAAGTAAATAGTGCCAAAAATATGCCTATTTTACAATAAAGGATATTAAATTATACCTTTTACAATAAAGGATATACTCAAAAACAAAGTATGCTGTTTTACAATATACATTCACAATAAGTGTTTAAAAACAAATTTATTATAAAGAAAAGAAAGATAGCTTTTACGAGTTCGTAGTGTAAGTTCGAATGAAAAAGTATTTTATTTATCTATAAAGAGTGGTGGTAAGAATGACTTACTGGAGTGACCTGGTTTGGGCTCTCTGACATCTACGTTGTAGTCGAGCCGTAACTGCTGTTGAGAGAGAAATACAGTTTTTTTACCTAGTCTCTGATTAATTACAGCTTCTAGAGATTTAAAATAGGCACCTGAAATATTTTCACTGGTTAATAAATTAGATGATACGTGTTTCTAGTGTCCGAACTTAAATGAGCATCTGTCTAAAGAGAGGGCCAGGCGCTGAATTTAAATTGTGTTTTGAATGATGTATTTGCAAATGTATTGACTTTCTTGAAAAGGAAAAAGTAAGTTACATTTTCCAACAGTTAATACATCAGGATAATCTTATTTTTGGTATAAAAGCAAACCTACTTTTGAAATCTTGGTAAAATGTTTGTTGGACTTTTAAGACAGTAGATCAAAAGAGCAATTTTAGATTTTTCCGAATTGACTGGAAAAAAAAAGATAATATTCACATTATTTATACTGTTCGGACTGTTGTCCTCATCTTTATTGCCATATTCACGACGTTTCGTCATCAAGGTCACATAGTTCAGTGAATCATAGCGTTGGTTGGATCCAGTGACTTAACCCAAAGTGTTGTGAGTTCAATACCTGGTTACTGCAGTGGCGAGCAAAAACTTCGAGTTGAGTTAAAGGGAGATAACTGAGACATCTGGAAGGGTTATGTCACGGGGAACTGGAATCTACACGGGTAGACGAAACAAAGGGTTCAGTTCGAAATTCCAATCATCTGATCAAGGCCGGAGCGTACAACCAACTAAACATTGTGCAGTTACAAACCTACTGATAAGTGTAAAAATTTAGAGATAGTATGATTGAGAGACTTTTTCGAAACCCATATAGAATAAGGGCACTCAAGAACTTATCGAAGCTCGTTAGTGCATTTATTGCAAGAATAGATAGTTGTTAAAAATTATGGGAATAAAATTATTTTGAATGAAAATTGAAATAATTATCATACATATATAATGTCAGATTTTAATATAGAATAAATTTTAATTTCTGAAATCTGAGTATTTCATTACTCCTCTCACTTTCTTATTTTAAGCTGTGTTAGTTGATCATATCCATAAAGAATGCAAACACTAGCCCCGCAATCTGATCCATTGAAGATAGTCTGACATTTATCAGTACAAATTACTGTTATCCTTCATCGTCCAACTCTGTTTCTCTTTGTGTTTTCTACTTAAAACTATTTGATAGTTTGTTTACTTTCTTGTCTTTAGACACTTTTTGTAACATAAGCGGCAGCTATCTTGTGACTAGTGACTTCACAGTTCCTACTTCTTAGCTTTTAATATTTAATTTGTCTTTTTAATCCGATTTTAGGATATTTTTGTCCGTATCTGTTCTTGTTCCTATTTTAACAATGTCTTCCGTTTTTCATTGATTAATTGCATTCAACATTCCTAAAATTGCCAGCATTATGTCCCCCATCACTCAACTTGTTTCTGTTATGACGTTATATCTTTCTTATATCCTACGGTGATGTTTATATATCTGAAAGTAAAAATAAATGCCAATAAAGTTACTTTTATAGTGGTACAATCTCACAATATCAACTACTTTAGTGCAAATATACAATCTCACAATATCAACTACTCTCAATCTCACAATATCAACTACTCTCAATCTCACAATATCAACTAGTGCAAATATTTCTAATGAAAATAGATAAGCTGAAAAATCACATGGTATATTTATGCAATAAATGTATCCCGATCATTTTTACCAAAAGTTAATTTGAAATATTATTGCGAGAGCATTGACTTACATAATAAAATCAGACATAGTGTGTATAATATACTATCATGGATAGAGCGTATGCAAATATGAAATATAAAAGTAACTCTAACCCTAACCCTGCTTGAGATCAACATCCAGCGGCGAAAGTCTGTTTTGTACTTGGACGCAATCTTCAGATGATTTGTTCAGGCTTGATTATTTAAGCCAAAACAAAACATTTATAACGTTATTTATTTATCGAGCTTGTTTCACTTTTCCAGTCCTTGCATGAAGCATTTTCGAAGATCATGACCTCTAGTGACCGGAGAATCCCTTGCATCTCTGCAGTAAGAGACATGTGTGTGAAACTCGGATAAATGTCGTCTGAGAGAAACAAAAAGATCGTAATCAGAATCCATGATTGATTCTATATTCTAGCAGCAACCATCTCCTTAATTGAAAATTTAGAAATCAGTGAAAAAGTCAATGGCAAGTATACCTTTGAATGCAAAAGATGTGCTGTTCGTGGAATTAATACTGCATGGCCAAACTGTTAACACAGTTAAATAATGTGAAAGATTGGATCAAATTGAGTGAAGCTGTTATTCGAAAGAAACCCCGACGTTTGTATAACAGTGTAATCCTACCGCCACAGAAACGGCCAACTTGATAAATGATCGAACCCAAAAGTATAATTGGGATGTTTTACTGCATCCAACATATGTACCTAACTTATCTTTTCCTAACCTTAACCCCTTGCCCTAACCCTGACCTTAACCCTGACACCTTCTGCTATCCGCTACCTTTACTAGAGCGAGATCATGCCAAAAATTGATTACTGTTGTCATATTTAGGCGGGGACTGGCCAGATCTCACTGTCTAGCATTGATAGAGTTCAAAAGCGACCTTGAGCCCTTGTGGATGACACATTATTCTCCAACTTCCAATGTCG